>JAPPVO010002279.1:0-11884 GCA_030407325.1 Camellia japonica
TATCTCATTTCTTCTTCGAAACTTAAGGTAGGGATTTTCTTAGAGTTATATATATATATTTTTGCAAGATCAAGATGATTTTCGAAATCATCATTCGATAGCTTTGAAAATTGATTGTTAATTCAAGAAGTTGAGCGATTTCGAAAGTGGGTTTGTCTCTTGTTCTTTTAAAATGATCTTATAGGTTTTGATCTTCGTTGATTGAAGAAAAGATGATTTTGGAAAGTTTTCTTTCAAAAAATTTGAGTTGTATAGTTTTGGTGAGAAAACCTAGAATTTGGGGACTTTTTTTAAAGAGACTGAAAATCCATGAATGATATTGTTATATTTATTTTGTGTGTCAAAATAAATGGATGTTTTGAAATTTTCTTATTTATATTATATAAATGATGAATTTCAGGGAATATGAGAATTGTTTTTCATTTTGGAAATTATTGTTCAAAACGTTGAAATAGTCTTGAAATGACTAATTGTTGAGGATACTTGAGAAAAGGGAATTGTGTTATTCCTTGGATAATGAATTGGAATAAAAGTATTTATATTCATATTTGTGTTATTGGCATATCAATTCATTTGATTACATTAAACTTTGAAAGTTGATTTGAAAACTTGCATTGAGAAAAGAATGTTGAGAAACAAGTTTCCATGAATTGATTTTGGGGTAAATACGGTGGTAAGTCTTGACAGGTGGTGTAGATGAAATTGAATAGGTGTCGAGCCTTCCAATTAATACTAGTAAAAATGACAAATTATAGGTGTCGAGCCTTCCAGTCATTGCTGGTAAAAATGACAAATTGGTAGTACTTGTATAGTCTACTTGCAGACACTGACCTAGGGATTACTAGAGTCGTATTTACTGCCCTTGAAATAAATTGTTAAGTTTTGAACAATTGAAATTGCATGATATCATTGAGCATGATGGTTTTCAAAAGATGAAAATGTGATTTATCTTCAAAAAGGGCATAGGATGGCATGTGCATTTCATCTCTTGAGACTTATATAAAAATGTATATACTTTGTTAAGAATTTCCTACTGGGGCTTTATGCTCACCCTACGAGATTTTTGTGCAGGAAAAGATGTGGTGATCCCACCCAACTAGGGGCATGGAAGTATATGTGTTGGGAGTACAATGCTTTCATTTTGCTGTGACTCTATGTGTAAGCCAAGGGCTGTGCTTGTGTGGGTTTGAATAACTGTTTTGTGTAACTAGGCTCAAGTCTTGGAAACTTGTAAACCCCTTGGGGGTATTTATTTGTTTATTTACTTGTTGTTGGATTAATGTATTGTTGCATGAAGAACTATTGTTTCATGTAATGTAAGTTTGAATATTTATATTCATTTTTCCTTGAAAGAGCCATGATTGTTGTATTATCATTTGGGCTAGAAATTTGGGGCGTTACAGTAACTTTCCCCAAACTTCCCAATCCTCACTAAAATTAAGTCCATACTAAAATTGGAAGTGAAAAGTCCACACTGATATACAAATTTATCGGAAACAATTCTTCAATAATTGGAATAGAATCTTGAAACAAGATGAAGTATCCCAAAACAAGGTAAATGGATTAGCACATCACAAAAAGAACATAACGATACCACAGTTTTAGGAATTGGTGCACAACACAAGGTTTATACTTAGTGGCGTTATAGCGATCCCAGGTTTTCCCCTTTATGTACAGTATTCCGGGCATGGGTTCCATGGATGTCTGTTGTTGTACATGTTGCATTTCCGTCCTTTAATTCTTTGTATATGAGTTTTAGGAGTTTTGGGGCAGGATTTAATAGGTTTGTTGTGTTTTGAAACATATGGTTGCTGCCCAATTTTGGTCTCTTCGCTCGAGCCAGGACTTTGTCGCTCGAGCGAGCCTTGTGTTTTTTCTTCTTCGCTCGAGCGAGTATTATGGGTCTTCAGGTTTTCTTTTCAGACGTAGCTTTGGCTCAAGCGAGCTTTTCTTCACTCGAGCGATCTTGGTTTGGTGTGTCTCTTCGCTCGAGCGAGGGGTCTTGTGCTCGAGCGTGCGTCTGCGTCTAGTTTGGACCTGAAGGTTGTGTTTCTTGGCTCAAGCGAGCTTTCCTTCGCTCGAGCGAGCGAGGACTATGTTTAGTTTTTTCTTCGCTCGAGCGAGCTTTTCTTCGCTCGAGCGTGCTTCTGGGTTGCAGACCTGAAGCTTCATGTTGTTCGCTTGAGCGAGGGTTTGTGCACTCGAGCGAGGTTTCTTTGTGTTTGGTCGCTCGAGCGAGGTTTGAATTTATCAGTTCGCAGCAGTAGCTTCTTCTTCACTTTTTCATCATCTTCTTTACTCAAACCCTAGATCCGGCTGCTCCTTCTCTCTCTACATACCTTCTCTCTACAAATACATCTAGTTCTAGGAGTCTTTTACCCTAGCCTTTTTGTAAGAAAGGTAAAGCTTGGTGTGGGCTTCACTTCAATCCCAAAAAGTTGGTGTTTGGAGCATCTTGAGTTTTCTTCATTTCCTTTGGGTCTCTTCATTTGAAGTAGGGATACCCTACTCCTTCTTATGAGTTTTGACATAGATTTTGGTCATTTTGTACAAATGGTGGATTATAGAAATTTTGGAAAAGTTAGGGTTGTTTTGAAATTATAAAAAGAGGTTTTCTCATTGTTAAACTCCATGTGTATGTGAGACCTTGGAGAAAATTGAATTAATTGTTAAATTGATGAAATGGAGCCTTAGGGGTGATATTTGAAAAATAGGGAAAATACCCTAATTATGTTGAATCAATTAATGATTGAATAATTAAAATTTGGGGAAATTTAAATTGAGATGAAAATCATGAAATGGGAAAATCAGATTGAATGGTGTAGTTGGATTGATTAATCACTCACCTATGAAAATGTTGATAATTTATCTGTTTTGATGAATTATTATCTGTTTAGAAATAACTACTTTGGGCTATCGGTGAGGATAGTCTTGATTGTTGTAGACACTATATGTTGATCAGGGAAAACTGAAAGTAATCAAAAGTGTTATGTCATTGAATATGACGTTGAATTGTTCACATTAAATATGTGCCTAGATTGATCATTGTATATGATAAACTGTTTAATACATTGCATATGTCTCTTGTTGGGAGGAGATAAGGATGTACTCCATGGTTGGGGGAGGGAGATAGGGGATGGACTCCTAAACCTATTGGGAGGATATTGGGATGGACTCTAGTGATAACTAAGTTGGTCGGAGTGTCCAGGGTGAAAGTCCCGAAATCCTATTGCGTTTGCATAATGTAGATGAATTGAAGTTTAATAATATGAGTTGTAGTCTCATTTGAAATGGAAGTGTTGAAGTGTTAATTATGTGAGTTGTAGACTCATATTAATTGATCATGATCGAAGTATTGTTAACATGAGTTGTAGTCTCATTATAAGCTGTCTAGATGAATATAGAGAACCATATCTATGAATTGGTTTGGATAACGAGACGAAAAGGAATTGAAACATATTTGTAAATATGGATTGATTATGAAAGAGATGTACGTTTGTTTATATGAGTTAAACATTTATCAAATGCTAATATTTTAGTTATTGCTCATATTTGGTTTAGTATATCTCTACTGGGCTTTGGCTCACCCTATATGGGACATCATTTTCAGGTTTAGGTGATATGCCACCTCCAAGGACGTAGCTTGGGAGGCTTAGAGGCTGAAAGATCTTTTGTTGTAATCTTTTTGGTATTACATATAAATCAAGCTAAGGGCTTATTTTGTATAAAGAGTTAGAACTCTTCTTTTGTGTAACCAAGTGTTGACTTGGAAAGTTGTAAGCCTATAGGGCATTTACTTTTGTTGTCAACATGTAATACTTTTGTATTGAATACTCTGATAAATGGAAATATGCTTTATTCTCTTATGTCTATGGATGTCATGAAAGTTGGGTTTATATGTATTATTTTGAGGGCATTACAACTGGTATCAGAGCGTACCGAGTTTGAATACTTTGGGTACATGGGAAGTGGTTAGTACCACAATGGGTTTGTCTCGCTTGTTAGAGACTTATGTGTGATGTTATGTGTTATTTGATAACATGTTTATATGACTATATGGGAATGGAATTAGTTTCTAGGATGTTGATTGGACCCTTGGGTTTCTGGGAGTCCTGTTAGAAAAGCACTTGATCAATGCTGTTTCTAACTAGAACTCTAGCAACGCCACGGGACTGTCATTATCCGGAAATAAAATTCGTAAGTGCTTATGTGATTATGTGCTTACGTGGAATGAATTATTGTTGTCCAATGCATTAGGACGCGAGTGAAATAGCTTCGGTACATTTGTGAATGTGCTAATGTTCTTGTTACCTTTATTAGGATGTCAGGACAAGGACGTAGTGGTGGGTGAGGTAGGCCTAGGAGGCAGGAGATACCTATACCGGAGGAAATTCCGGCGCAGCAGGAGGGTGTTGGTCAGGCCAATATGGCTGAGCTAGTAGGTCAGCAGGCCATGGGCGCCTTAGCTCGCGAGATGGCAGGAGCTTTAAGGGAATCTATGGACATTCTTAGAGCTGAGAATCAAGTCCAGGCCCATGTTGCTGAGGTAGGCTCTTCTTTTCTGAAGAGAGAGTTTTTCCAGTCAAATCCGGATGAGTTTTTGGGTGATCCAAAAGAGCCACTGAAGGCTAATGAGTGGCTTGAGCAAATGAGAAAGGCATTTGAGATACTTGGCATCGAAGACGGAGCCTTGAGGTTGACCTTGGCGTCCTTCCAGCTGAAGGGAGACGTGGGTCAGTGGTGGAGTTTGTTCGAGGTCGTATTGGAGGGACTTGGGAGGCTTTCGTTGATGCCTTTCAGGAGAAGTTTTTGCCTCCCACTGTTAGGGAGAGAAGTTGAGAGACCAGTTCTGTCAGCTCAAGTAGCTGAACACACCAGTGGCCAAGTTTGAGGCTGCATTTACCAACTTATCGAGGTTTGCACCTGAGTTGGTGGCGTCTAAGGAATGCCGTTGTCTTGAGTTTGAGAAGAAGTTGAGGACTGGACTCCAGTTTCGAGTGGCCGGGTCCATGACTAGGGAATATGGGCGCCTGGTGCAGGCTGCAGCCCATCTTGAGACCATTATGCAGGCGGAGGAAGATAGGATGAGGGGCTCCAAGTGGAGTCAGGATGGCCAGGGGGATGGTAGGAGGCAGAGGGGTTCTAACCCTCAGTAGTCCCAGGATGCGTTTGCGAGATCTACCTTTCCAGTGCCGAGTTCAGGTTCTGGAAGAGGCAGTTTGGGAGACTTTACTTGTTACAAGTGTGGTCAGTTGGGCCATAAGTCTCCAGCTTGCCTGTAGAGGGGAGAAGAACAGAGAGCAACTTCATCTTCAGCTCGTCCTCAGAGCCAGAGTCAGGGTAGAGGCCAACCGCTCTCTTGTACCAGTGTGGTCAGGGCGGGCACCTGAAGAGGTTTTGCCCGCAGTTGAGTGGCATATCTGGTGTATCTGGTTCGAGGCAGACTCAGGGCCATCAGCCAGCTCAGTCAGTTCAAGCCTCGAGGGCCAATCAGGGAGCCTCTTCGGCTCAGTCTATGCAGCAGTCTTATGCTTCGAGGGTGAGCAGGTCGATCAGAGGCCTACAGGGCGCGTGTATGTTGTTACCACGCAAAAGATCTTGTACCGGCTCCGTCTGTTGTGAGAGGTACCTTTTTGTTTTGTAACTCTGTTGCTAATGTGTTGATTCATACGGGTGCATCATATTCCTTTATATCTATTGCATTTGCATCTGTTTTGGGGTTGGAGTTGGCGCAGTTAGCTTTTCCTATTTGTGTTGTATCACCTGTTGGAGGTTAGTTGATTTTGAAACAAGGGTGTAGAGGTTGTGCCAACCGTCGGCTTCCATTTTCTTTTGTAGTAATGGCTATGTCAGGCTTTGATGTGATGTTGGGTATGGACTGGTTATCGTCATACCGGACCGTTATTGATTGCTACCGCCAGAGGGTTACTGCATGTACCTTGAGCGGGGATTGTTTTCATTTCTTGAGAGATCGGGTTGGTAGTGTTTTGCCACCAGTGTATGATCCGCAAAGGCGGAGTGAGCTTAATTGTCTTCTCGCTAGTTGTATAAGTAGTGAGTGTGATGAGACCCAGGCTAGAGTATTCGGATGTTTTTCCCAAGTATCTTGTTAGTTTACCACCTCATCGAGAGATCGAGTTCTCTATTGACTTAGTGCATGGTACGACTCTGATTTCCATGGTACCGTACCGTTTTGCCCCAGCAGAGTTGAGTGAGTTGAAGATTCAACTCCAAGAGTTGCTAGATAAGGGCTTTATTCGCCCTAGTACTTCACCGAGGGGAGCACCGGCCCTCTTTGCTAAAAAGAAAGATGGGGCTTTGAGACTTTGTATTGATTACCGAAAATTGAATCAGGCTACGGTTAAGAACAAATACCCTATGCCTCGTATAGATGATCTGTTTGACCAGTTGAAAAGGTCCCGTTGTTTCTCTAAGATAGACTTGAGATCGGGCTACCATCAGTTAAGGGTCAGGGAGGAGGATATCCTGAAGACGGCATTCCGTACGCGGTATATCCATTATGAGTTTCTGGTGATGCCTTTTGGGCTCACCAATGCACCGGCTGTGTTTATGGACTTGATGAACTGGATATTCCAGGAGTTCTTAGATCGCTTTGTGGTCGTCTTTGTGGACGACATTCTGATTTATTCACCTTCTGAGGAAGAGCACGAGGAACACTTGAGAGTAGTGCTTGAGTTGCTTAGAGCCCATAAGCTGTATGCTAAGTTTGGGAAGTGTGATTCTGGCTAAGAGAGGCTAAGTTCTTAGGCCATGTAGTCTCCGGGGAAGGGGTGTCTGTTGATACATCCAAGGTAGAGGCAGTGCAAGATTAGGCACCGCCTAAGAGTGTTTTTGAGATCTGCAGTTTTCTGGGATTAGCCGGTTATTACCGTCGGTTTGTGAAAGATTTCTCCAGGCTAGCTTCGCCTTTGACTAGATTGATGCAGAAAGGGGTCAAATTTGTATGGAGTGAGACTTGTGAAAAGTCGTTCCAAGAACTTAAGGTTAGACTCACCACCGCTCCAGTTTTGATTATTCTGGAGAGGGGTTTAGGTTATGTGGTTTATTGTGATGCCTCACGAGAGGGATTGGGTTGTGTATTGATGCAAGAGAGGAAAGTAGTAGCCTATGGCTCGCGCAGTTGAAAACACACGAGAGGAATTACCTACACATGACCTAGAGTTAGCAGCTGTAATTTTTACCTTGAAGATTTGGAGGCACTACCTGTATGGTGAGAGGTTCGAGGTGTTCTCAGATCATAAGAGTCTGAAATATCTGTTTACACAGAAATTGAACTTGAGATAGAGGAGGTGGATGAAGTTTATTGAGGACTACGACTTCGAGTTGCATTACCGTCCGGGGAAGGCCAATGTTGTGGTCGATGCTCTTAGTAGGAAATCCATTAGTGATGTAGCTTGTATAGCCATCCGGGAGTGGGAAATGTTGGGTGCACTTGGCGAGTTTGATTTGCTTTTGGGTGAATTCGTTGAGTCTGCGGCCTTGTTTTCTGTAGTCGCGCAGCCTACACTTGTGAATCGAGTGTTAGAGGCATAGAGAAGTGATCTTGAGGTAGAATCCCTCCGGGAGAAGATCTCTAGTGGTAAGGTTGAGAAGGGTTTGACTGTGTATCCTGACCTGAGTGTGAGATACCGAGACTGTCTGTTTGTACCAGAGTCTTGCTAAGAGGGAGTACTCTGAGAGTTTCACCATTCACGTCTTACGGTGCATCCGGGAGGTACTAAGATGTATCGTGATTTGGGTCGCCAGTTTTGGTGGCGGGGTATGAAGAAAGATGTGGCAGTTTTTGTGTCTAAGTGCCTTACTTGTCAGCAAGTGAAGGCCGAACATCATAAGCTAGCGGGTTTGTTACAACCCTTGCCTATTGCCGAGTGGAAATGGGAGCATGTCACGATGGACTTCGCTGCAGGTCTTCCGAGGACTCAACGGGGTAGTGATCTATTTGAGTGATCATAGACCGGTTGACTAAGTCGGCGCACTTTATTCCTATGCTCGCGAGAGATTCGATAGACCATCTTGCTGACTTGTATATTCAGGACATAGTGAGGTTGCACGGGTCCTAGTGTCGATCGTCTCAGATAGAGATCCGTGTTTTACTGTTAGGTTGTGGCAGAGTTTGCAGAGTTCCTTGGGCACTAGGTTGACCTTTAGCACGGTTTATCATCCTCAGACTGACGGCCAGTCCGAGTGTACTATTCAGATCCTAGAGGATATGCTTCGAGGTTGTGTCCTTGACTTTAGTGGGTCGTAGGAGACGCACTTGCCCTTAGTGGAGTTTGCCTACAACAACAGTTTCCAATCGAGTATTGGCATGGCACTGTTCGAGGCCTTGTATGGCCGACCGTGTAGGTCTCTAGTATGTTGGGCCGAGGTGGGTGATGCACCTTTGTTGGGCTCGGAGTTGGTGCGGGAAACGACGGAGAAAGTTGAACTTATCCGTAAGAGGCTTGTTACAGCCTAGAGTCACCAAAAGAGCTATGCCGACCGTAGGAGGAGGCCTTTGGCATTTGAGGCGGGTGATCATGTCTTTCTAAAAATATCATCTAGGCGGGGTTTGATGAGGTTTGGGACGAGTGGGAAGTTGTCCCCTCGATTTATTGGCCTTTTCGAAATCCTTGAGAGGATTTGTGAGGTTGCCTATCGTTTAGCTTTGCCGTCGCAGTTTTCCGAAGTGCACGACGTGTTTCATGTTAGTATGCTTCAGAAATACGAGCCAAATCCGTCATATGTATTGGATTGGACCAACTTAGAGGTAGATGAGGATGCCTTGTACGAGGAGAGATCGGTGAGGGTCTTGGATAGGCGGGAACAAGTCTTGCGAGGCAAGACGATACCCTTGGTAAAAGTACTGTGGAAACATCACGGGGTGGAGGAAGCCACTTGGGAACGTGAGTTGGAGGTCCGTGAGAAATATCCGAACTTGTTTGTTAATGTTTAACCATGTATTGGAAACTTTGTTTTGTTGATGAGCTCTAAGAACATTGTATATGTTTCGGTTTATGGAAGTATTGTAATGGTTGAGTATGCCTTGAGAATGGAAGTTTACTTTAACATTGTATATGTTAAATATGTTGTAGAAATGCAAATATAACATTAACATTGAATATGTTATAGAATTGTGGAATATGGTATTGAGACTTGTTGAAATTCAAAGGAATGCATGTTGATAATGCATGTTGGAGATTATATTGTAAATTGCCTCTTGAAAAGAGATGGAATGACCGGTAATGGGTCAAGATGTTGAATATTTAATTGTAATACTGTTGAGAATTGAAAAAAATCAAAATTTTGAAACTTACAACTAATTTCGGGGACGAAATTCGTTGTCCCTTCCAACCTGTCACCTTGGCCGAAAGTCTATGCTCTAGCTTACCTTGTTCATGGTGAAGCCGTTCTGTCCCGACGGAGAGGGGTTATCGCAATAAATGTTGTAAGGGGCTTCATTAATGGCGATGTGCAGTGGCAATAACTTTGCAGATCTTTGTCTGCTTATGTGGCTTGCCCTTCTCTTGCCATGTGTCTTGAGGTCATTGGTTCTCGTTGCTACGTGGGGCTTCAGCAATGTTGGGATTTAGTATTTGGGTTATGTATTGGGCCCTAAATGGTGGGTTGTAACCTTTATGGGCTTACCCATGTCAGTAGTCCCCCATTCCCAAGTGCAGCTTTAGTCTAACGAAGGAATAATGAAGAAAATGAGGGTGGTGAGAGGCTGGTCAGGGTGAAGGCCGACCGAGAGGAGCGACCGACCATAAGGAGGGCCGAGCGGAGGGATCGACCATGAGGAGGGCCGACCGCAAAGGGTGGCCGAACGGAGGGACTGACCATGAGAAGGGCCGACCGCGAAGGGTGGCTGAGCGAAGGGACCAACCATGAGGAGGGCCGATCGCGAAGGGTGGCCGAGGGGAGGGACCGGACCGTGAGGAGGCCGAGAGCGAATGGTGGTCGAGCGAGGGACCGACCGTGAGAGGGCCGACAGCGAAGGGTGGCCGAGCGGAGGAACCGACCGTAAGGAGGCCGACCGCGAAGGGTGCCGAGTGGAGGGATCGAGCGCGAGGAGGGCCGACCTCGAAGGAGGGAGTGGCGGTGCGCGGGGCTCGTGGGACGGCGGGGCACGTGGTGAGTTGAAGTGGAAAAGACAGGGTAGGGGAAGGGGGTAGTGAATCGTGGTCGTACACGTGGCAGAATCCTGTAGTGGGTAGGGTTAGGCATTGGCAAGAAGTGAAACGATAGGTCATTATAGGGTGTTGAAAAACAGTTTTGGCGAATTTTTGAAAATTTTCAAACTGGTGAAATTTAATTGTGACCCTTGGAATATAGGCAAACCTTGGGCATTTGGTATTATCCGTTTACGTATCTCTTTGCAAACAACCAAAATATTCAAGTGTAAACTCCTTTGTGCCAAGTGATACCCCTTTGCGACATTTTGTGGACTATCTCGCACTAGCATCTGAAGTTATTCGCATACACACAAAAGGGATGGCCCAAGAAGAGGCAACAGCCGCGAGGGTTGATCCATTGGGCGACGACGATGCGGTGGATTTGGCAGAACAATGTCGGACAGAGAGGCGAGTAGGAAGCGAGGGGAAGCCGGTGGGGCGACCTCGTTCGTCCACAATGATAGCGGCTGTGCAGCCAATCAGTCAGATAGAGCCAAATCATTGGCATACGAAGGCCGACAAGTCGACCATTACCGCGGAGGAGTTGGTGGGTATACGCGAGAAATACCAGATTCCCACAGAAATAGAGTTAAAGCTGCCGACAACGAAGGAGAGGCCATCCGACGCTCGACAGGGAGAGTTTGCCCTCTACGAAGAGACGTTGAAGGGAAGGTTGAGGTTGCCGCTTCCGTAGGTGGTAGTGGATGTCCTAAACCGGTTGGAAGTGGCGCCAGGTCAACTAATACCCGACGCGTGGAAGATCGTACTGGCCTGTGCAAGCGTGTGGCCGAGGCGAATGAGGGGGCGGCTATGACGGCGGACGAGTTCTTTGCATCCTACAAGGCCTTGGGGCAACAAGAAACTTGGGTCACTTTGCAGGCGGCGGCAAGGAAGGGCCTGGTAGCGGGGTTGCCATCATCAATAAAGGGGTGGAGGCCGCGGTGGTTCTACGTGTCTGCAAACGGAGGAGTTGGAGTGCGCACGGTGTGGAGAGTGCCTACCAAGTCTGTGGAGCCAAAACTGGGGCAGCAGCTGAGGAGAGGGTGAAGAAGGCGAAGGCATGGAGGGAGAAGGAGGGCGCCAAATGGGACGAGCTTGTTCAACCGTTAGCCTTGTTTGCCGCAAGGTTGGGCCCTTAGCCGACCGGTGGAGACCTGGAACCGGCAGAATTAGAGGTGAGAAAGAAGGCGCTAGAGGCGGAGGATAGGACCATTCTCGCCAAGGCAATTAAATTCAAAGAGTCACTGGCAGACCGGCCACCGAAGCCGATCGCAAGGGAGAGGATCCGACCGCCCCCAAACCACTGGGGGAAAAGGACTTGGGTGAATTTGAGCCACGACTGCCCCCAATTGATCCTTTGAAGGAGAGGGCCAACAAGGATGTGGAGGCTGTGGCGAAGAAGAAGAGAAGGGTAAGGGAGAGGGAAGAGGGGCCAGCCCTGAAGATGAGGAAGGAGGTGACGGCGGAAGAGACCCCCGAAGTGGTTTTAGGGGAAGCACCAAAGGAGGTGGAGAGTGGGGCGACTGGCCCTGAAGAACAAATGGCAAGTGGGGCGATCGGCGCTGAGCAGAGGGCAGAGCCATGGCCTAAGGAGGGTCTTGTGCCCAAAGGATAAGGAGAGAGGGCTGGGTTGAAGACCGCCTTCTACCACGTCCCAGCAGTGTCCGGGCAAGTGGAATGAGAAGGGAGAGAAGCTAGGATGGCTGCAA
>JAPPVO010002280.1:0-14792 GCA_030407325.1 Camellia japonica
TCGGATAGAGATCCGAAATTTTTCTCTAGATTGTGGAAGAGTTTGCAGGAAGCCATGGGAACAGAACTAAGGTTCAGTACTGCATTCCACCCACAGACAGACGGGCAGTCAAAACGAACAATACAAACTTTGGAAGATATGCTTCGCATGTGTGCTTTGGATTTTCAGGGGAGTTGGGAAGATTATTTGCCACTTGCAGAATTTGCTTATAATAACAGCTTCCACTCCAGCATCGGTATGGCACCATACGAGGCTTTGTATGGTAGGAGGTATAGATCACCTAGCTGTTAGACAGAGGTCGGGGATAGAGCTTTGCTTGGGCCTGAAATTGTGCAAGACACTTCTGAAAAGATCAAGACCATTCGGCAAAGGCTCAAAACAGCTCAAGACCGACAGAAGAATTATGCAGACATTCGAAGAAGACCTCTTGAGTATGAGGTTGGTGACCATGTGTTCATCCGTGTTTCTCCGATGAAGGGCCAAGTCAGATTTGGGAAAAAGGGCAAGTTGTCGCCCCGTTACATCGGGCCGTTTCAGATTCTGGAGAGACTTGGTCCAGTTGCTTATAGAGTTGCCTTGCCACCGGGATTCGAGCAAATCTATAATGTGTTTCATGTGTCGATATTGAGGGGTTACCTCCGAGACCCGTTTCATGTGATTGATTATCACCGGGTAGCTTTGGATGAGAATATGGAATACGAGGAATGGCCGGAACGGATTGTTGACAGGCAAGTGAAACAGTTGAGAAGCAAGTCCATCCCAATGGTGAAGTGGAATGGAAAGAACACTATGGGATAGATGCTACATGGGAAAAAGAGGAGGAAATGCGACTATGTTATCCATATTTGTTTCCCGACGAAGGTAAACTAAGTTTGGAGGACCAACTTCCTAAAGGAGGGAAGACTGTGATACCCCTGTTCCATAATATGCTAAATTGGTCCTTAATTTTATATGGTTGTGTGTTTAACATGATTTTGTGTGCCATTGTGTGATGATATGCGATTTTGAATTCATATCTGTTCACCGTAGGAATATCTGTTTGAATAATCTGCTTTGGAAATTAAATTAAAGGCCTTATCGGCCACAGAACCCAAAATTGATTACGCCATTGTAAATGGCATAATTTTTAGAGCCTACAGTGAAATTTAATTAGGAATTGATTCTGGTGATTAAATTGATGATCTGAATGCCCTATTATTTTATATTAGAATAAAATGTTAGTGGGGCTTGTTGGATGTTAGCATATATTCTCCTTTAACTCTATTCAACTCAAACATCTGAGTTATTCACTTGAGAGAGAGAGAGATCCGGCCTTAGAGAGAGAAAAGGGAGAAGAATTATGCAAGTTTGGCTTAAAGCTTGGGAGTTTGAAGAGTAAGCTCAAGATTTGGCTAGAACTTGGGTGTTTAAGGCTTCTAGGTGAGTAATTATCCCTTGAATCATGGATTCTTGTTTGCTAATTGTAAATTCAGAGTTGAACAATGAGAAAGAGGAAGAGTTGAATTAATTTTGTTGAATTGAGCTTAATATGTGCATGCATGTAAGAAATTATCTTGAAATTGCATGTTTGAGCACAAATATGTATAATCAATGTGAAATGTTAAGGGAAACTCATGTTTTGACCCCCTCTTCGCCATATGAGTTGAGAATAGTGAGCATCTCCCACATGCATGTACAAATTATGGGAGTGTAAGTCTTGAACATTTGAATTTGAGTATGTTGGTGATGAGTTTGTCATATTTTGGGGGCATGCATGTGAATTAATTGTGAATTGAGCTGCATGATGTTATAATCTTGCAATGGTACCATGTTAGTATGATTATATTTGAGATTTGAGCCATTGCATGCAAGTAATGTAGCTGGGAAATCGATTTGAAGCTCAAGAATGCAATTCTGGGTTTTCTAGAAATTTGAGGCCCGCTCGAGCGGGAAATACTCCGCTCGAGCGTGAAAATCGTGTTCCCAGCACTTTTTGCAGAGTTGGACCTTTGCTCGAGCGGGATGTTTCACGCTCGAGCGGGGAGCTATGTAGTCAGGCAGTCCGCTCGAGCGGCAGGGTCCACGCTCGAGCGGTTATTTGGGGTAACCAGTACTTTTGCAGGCTTAAGGGTCCGCTCGAGCGAGGAATCCCATGCTCGAGCGAGGACCCTGTTTTCTGAAATTTTGTTTTTTCATTCTGAGTTATGTTTTCCGTTCTCTTTCACTTGTAAGCACTCTTAGGCATATGTTAAGCATGGTAAATGAGTTAATAAGATAAGAATAAGGCCTAAAGAGGATTATGTGAATTAGGGAACAGATGGAATTATTAATGGCCCTTTTGTGTTCACGAAATGTGTAGGGTCAAGCTCCAGGGCAAATCCACTAGCCGATCACTGTGAGTAATATCGATATCTGAATGCTTGTGAATGTCCAATTGTTTATTCCCCTATAAGCTTTATGAACTGCTAATTGGGATTGTGGACAAAAGTCTGACATGAATGAATGAGTGGACCGAAGGTCGTTTTGATAGAAATGAATGGACCTAAGGTCGTTTTGACATGAATGAGTGGGCCAAAGGCCGTTTTGAGATGAATGTCTGGGCCGAAGGCCGTTTTGACATAAATGATTGGGCCGAAGGCCGTTTTGACATGACTGAATGGGCCGAAGGCCGTTTTGACATGATTGAATGGGCCGAAGGCCGTTTTGACATAATCGAATGGGCCGAAGGCCGTTTTGACAAGAATGGAAATCTGAATGGGCCAAAGGCCAGAATGTTTGGAATTATAGTCACTTGATTTGTATTTCGTATAATTATATATATGTTAAATAGAAATATGAATTGGGCCCAAGGCCGTTTGGAATATGTTGTTCTACAATGTTATGTAAATTCTGTATTTGATATTATTCACTGGGCTATCGCTCACGCTCAATCATGTAATTGTAGGTGAGCCAAGAGCTGCACAAACCCAGCCCCAGTGAAGGTTGCCAGGAACAACATGAGTTTTAGAGAGTCAGCCTTGTGTCTCACGCACGAGACCCATCCTTGCCATATTTGCTATGTGTTTATGTTTTGTCTTATAGGCAAGGACTCTGTTTGTGTCTGTACATAGTCTGTTGTGGGCTGACTCATTTTGGATGATCCTGTCTGTAAAGAATTTTATGGAACTGTATCTTTGAGGTGGGTTATTAACGTGTATGTGTATGGTTTGCTTGGAGTGCATATAAGCACGGCTCTATGGACAAAATTTTTAATTATTGCTTCCGTTTGGCCCCTTTACTCTATTGAGTTCGTCTGTGTTGGTTTGAGGCCGTAGGTAATCTCAGGATTACTGGTCGGTTATGTCCTTAACCCATAGGGGCAGGTTCGGGTCATGACAGAGTTAGTCCATCATTTTAGCTTGTGTTAGCTCTATCTCAGTGTAGACACCCCATTTTTGACCGAGCTTAAGACTTGGACGTCATCGATTGAGCGCTCGGTAATGGTGCATGTTGTGCTCGTTTAGAGGTTTCGGAGTTTTGGTTGAGAGCCTTGCCTCTGTTCCTCTGAACTCTTTTGTGCTTCGGCTCGATTTGTGGACCGAACTTTGTTCCTCTTCCCGGAGGGAGGGAGAGGTCTTGCAGACCATCTCTTTGTGGTCGTAGACCACTTTTCCCGCTTGGAGACTAGTTTTCAGTTTTTGGAGCCTTCGGTCGCGCGCCTTGTCTCGGGACTGCTTAACGTTCTCCGTTTGGCATGGTTTTTGAACCACACCTTGTTGCCTCTGCCTAGAGGAACACTGTGGTCCGGGAGACCACTTTTGTGGTTGCATACCACTTTTGGTGCTCGTCAGCTAGTTTTCGGGGCTTTCGGCCGCGTGCTTTGCCTCCCGATCTCTCATCGTGCATCCGTTTTGGTTTGTTTTTCGTACAAACCTTGCTTTCCTTGTTTGGAAGGTGGTACAAGGGTGGGAGACCACTTTTTCTCTTTTGAGACCACTTTTCCTTCTGCCAGCCAGTTTTCTGGTCGGATAACTGGCTTGCTTGGTCTTTGGGCCACATTTTCTGGTCGGCCACCACACCACTAGCTTTCTTTCATGCTCTAGACCTCTCCCACCTATGGCCGACCTGTTTGTGTCTTGGAAGACCACTTTAAGTAGCAGGCCGACCACTTCAAGTCGTCGGCTGCTTTTTGGCACATTTTTGGAGATATTTTCCTCCAACTGGCACAACTGGAGGGCTTTTGGGCTATCCTCCATACACATGTATGGTGCGATTTGTTTGAAGCTTAGCTTCTCCAAGAAGCTTTTCCTTTTGTTTCTATAAGAGGGAGGCTCCTCCCCCTCCTCTAGGTTCAGAAAAAAAAATCCTTGAGCCATACATATAACCTATATCTATACTTTTTCATTTTGCTCTTGTTTTGTGTTTAAAAGTGTAGTTTTGACTTAGTTTTTCACACAAACACACACTCAAACACCATCCTTTTTCTACTGAGGTGCTTAGGAGCTGGTTTTGGTGTTCTTGGGTTGATTTGAGCTTGAAAAAGTTGCTGGAGTTGCAGCTTTAAAGAAGGTCTTCAAGGGTGAGTCTTTGACCTTTAAAACCCCAATTTTTGCTTAAGCTTTTGGACCCTTTTGCATGCTGTTTTGAGCTTAACTTCCTACTGAAAAAAGTTCTATATTTAAGTGCTTAAAATAGTTGTTTAATGTCACTTTTTCGTTTGGGGTGATTTACCCCCTCTTAGGCCTTGTTAGGCCTTGTTTTGATCCATCCCTTTAGGGTCTTGTTGAACCCTTTGCATGACCTTTCTACCACTGAAATCCAGAGGATTTTTAGTGGTGGAAAGGTAGTTTTGGTGTCCTAAATAGGAGAGGGTCATCCCCTCTCCTTGTATTGTGTTTGCTTGCTTCATATGCCTCATGTTTGAGCATCTTTGTCAAGCTTTTGTTGGCCATATCTTAGCTTGAATTTGTGGTTATCTTGTTGAGGCATACCACAATTTTTGCTTGGTTTGGTCACTCCATGCATGGTTAATACACTTGTAGTGTAAATCACACAAACTAGCCTTGTATGCTCCATGAAGTAGCATGTCATTCTAGCTTGTTTTCTTTCCATTTCAACATGTTTTTGGTGATTTTTTAGTATGCCATGACTCTATTTTGGGTGGGTTTGTTGGCCCCTTGCATGCTCCATACACTTGTAGTGTAATTCCATGAAATAGCCTAACATGCATCATGTTGTAACATGTCATTTTAGCATGCTTTTGGCTTAACTTCATGAAGCTTTTGTCCATGTTTTAACATGCTTTAGCTCTAATTTTAGTTGGTTTGGCCATACGTGACTTGCTTTGTATAGCCTTGGTTCAATCTAGCTTGTTAGCTTTGAGCATTGAGTCCCCTAGCATGCATTACTTGGACTATTTTAATGATTTGGCATCATTTATTATTTGATTCCAGTCCATGTTTCATGGCCAGCATTCACACTTGCCACTCATTCAATGCGTTGGAGGGATTCTCCCTTTATGCCTTAACATGGATCATTGCGTATGCCTTCATGCCATAGCTTGCGAGCCATCATTTCAGTGTTTATTTGGGGTTATTATGCCATGATATAACTCTGATTTTTATTGCTTAAGTCATTCCATGCTTGGTCTTAATAGGTGTAGTGTAATCCACCTTATTTGCCTTGTATGCATTATGCCTTATGCCCTTCATGCTAGCTTATTTTGGCTTCCTTTCATACATGTTTTAGACTCATTTTGACATGCTCTAGGACTGTTTTGGGTTGCCTTGGTCATATGCTTCATGTTTTGTATACTTGTAGTACAAATGCTCTTGCTTGCCTCAAGCTTTGAGCACCATTGCATGCTTCATTTGTGTTGTGTACGTGATTTGGCATCACTTAACATGACATTTCAGAGCATTTAGCATTGCCATGTTCCTACCTCAATCATGCTTTAAGTGCCTTTGAGTATTATGCATTGTTGCCTAGCTTATGCCTTAGCTCGTACGCTTGCATGTCTAGGCCTGTGAGCCCTCGTCTCAGCATGTTTAGGTCCTTATTTTAACCTACTTGAGCTCTGTCCATGCTTAGTTCATGCATTTGTGCCATATATTGCATGCCTCCTTTGTAGTCCTCTTTACTAGCTTCATACTTTAAGGAACCTAGCATGCCATACTTGTGTTGTTTGAATGATTTGGCATCATTTCTTACCTCATTTCAGTGTACTTAGTGTTGCTACACTTACATGCTTTTTACTCTTTAAGTGTTCTTGAGAGTTGCACCTTAGTGCCTTAGTTGGTGAGCCAATTGGCATGCATGCTTGTATGTGTTTTCGGTGCCTTCATTTTAGCATTATGGCCACTGTTTTGGGCATGACTGAGGTCTGTCCATTTCAGTTTAAGTCCGTTGAGTATATGGTTTGCATGTTGTTGCATGTTTGGTGCATTGCATATTGTTGCCCTTGTTGCATTGCATTGTGCATGCATGCATTACATGGTGTTTAGAACCTTATGATCATATTGCATTGAGTATGCCATCTAGTTCTTAGCCTTTGGCATTGAGTATGCCATGTTATCCCTCACATTGTGTATGCTATGTTGTAAGTTGCATTGTGCATGCTTGCCCCTCGCACGTTGTTTGCATGCCCCTATGTTGCATTGCATTGAGTATGCCATGTTATGTGTTGCATTGTGTTTGGAATAGGTGTTAGTCCAAACACGAGAAACGAGGGACGTTTCATACTTCAAGTGATGAAATGTGCCTCAATTCCGGTCGCCGACGCTCTTGATCATACATGATAGAGTTTTAGGCTTTATGTGTTTACTTCTGCATTCATTTCCATATTGAATTGTGCAACTTCGCCTCTCGGCCATCATGCATTGAAATGCGCGATTGGTAGCCCGAGGGTCGAGAACCGTACTCCCTTGAGTTCATGACATGATAGGAAGGGTGGTTGTGCACACATATCTTGCAAATACATTGCCATGCCCTTTCTTGCTCTCTGTTGCAGCAAATTGCAGTTCAGCAGCAACAACTGGTTGGCCAGCTAGAAAAACTAGTTGGCCGACCACTTTTCTAGTTTTTCAACAATCAAAAGTGGTCGGCAAGTATCTGGAGAGACCAAAAGTGGTCGGCCACCCTCCCACAGGTTTCCCTAGGTGGAGTTTCATCTTTCTGGAGCTTGGTGCAGAGTTCTGAGGACAGATGAAAACAGAGGCAAATCGGGGCATCGCATTGGATTTCCGAACGAGGCGACCGGGCTTGCATGCATTCCTCTCCCTCTGAGGCTCCTGATTTACTGCTTTCCTTAGCTGCCATGCTTAGATAGCTTGCTTTTGCTTTGGTTTGTACATTAATTAGTTAATGCATTAGCTATTCAATTCGTTTTGTAATAATTAGTTAACTAGGATTAGTTAATTAATTTGTTGTGCAATAAATTAGTTTAATTAGCTTAGATTAGCTAGTTAGCTTCTTATTTGGTCCCTCTTTCGAGAGGGCGTATTGTTGTAATAAGCGTGCGTGTGTGTGATGCATGTCTTCCAACCTCCATTTCTTTCTCCCTTTTACTTTACCGCTTACGATGGTTAGTTTTAGGGCATATTTCATTTAGCATACCTTATGCTCGCATGCGTGCATACATTCATCTGTCTTGCATGCACCGGGCTCGGCGCATCATACTAACTGCATTGTATTTCAATACCTACTTGAATACATGTATCAAATTTCATTTCACATGCCATTTTAGAATAGCCGAGCCTATTTTAGTTGCATTTTCGCATGTGTTGCATTAGCCATCTTAACATGAACTAGGATCATGCGTGATTTTTAACTAGTTCTTTGTTTTGGCTCGGAGTACACTGTGAGTGTTTACGCTTTAGCATACTGCATGTGTGTTAATGTTGCCATGAAAGCATGCTTACCATGAGGCTAACTGCTTAGTTGATTAACTGCCTGAATGCCTGTGGGTGAGGTTGGATTACTTGAATGGAACAATTAATTGAAATTCGCATTTTAGCCTACTTGCGAGTAGCAACCTTCAAACCGTTTTCAAATGAATATGCAATGTTTTGTTCCAAATTAGGCGATCTAGTCTATACTTGTTTGCTGTACGCATCACGTAGTAAGATTAGCTAATTAATCGGAATAAGAACACATGTGTTTTCAAAAACAAGATATCATGCTTAGTACAGGCTGATCTTTGATCGGGCGAGCGGGGGTGCTCATTGCATGACCTTCCCCTCTCGTACCCAAGTTCCCGAGCCGAGGCAACTTTGGTGATGACGGACACGTGGCCTTAGGCACGAGTCAGGGTTTCCTAAATTCCCCCCAAAACAAAATATTTAGGTGGCGACTCTGTATCTGGCAAAGCAGTCCATGTTTGGCACTTCTTTATAAAAATTAGTTTTCCAAAGCGGTTTGCCGGATTTGGACTCTTTGGTGATTTATCGGTCTTGCATTGCACTTTACGAGATTAGATTCAAAACCGTGACATTTGAGTCCGAACTGTAGAAGCAAGCCTAATCCCGGGCGCGTCTACACTCAGCATGTTTTTGATCATATTTTAGCATGTTTTAACTCTGTTTTGGGTGGTCTTGGTCACACATGCTTTACTTTGTATAGCTATAGTGTAAATGGCCTTAACTAGTTTTGAGTTTTAGGACCCCTAGCATGCTTTGCTTGTGATGTTTCCATGATATGGCATCATTTAACATATGATTTCAGAGCATATACCATTGCCACACTCTTGGATGTGTCACTCTTTCATTGCTTCTAAGAGTTAAGCTTTGTGCCTTGCTTACGAGCCAACATGTGTGCATGATTTTCTTGCCTTTTTGTGCCTAAGTTTTAGCATGATTAGGCCACTGATTTGGTCATTTGAGCTTTGTATTGCATACCTCTAGTGTTGTGTCCTTCACTAGTTTCAATGCTTTTGACTCTTAACATGTTGTGCATGGTTTGTTTGCATGATTTTAAGTTATTTAGTATGTCATTTTAGTGCTGAAATATATGCCATTGCACTCCATTGTTTCACTCTTTTATTCACTTTGAAAGAGGTCTTTAGTCCCTTGTTGGCTTGGGCATGGAATTGAGGCTCTCATGCCCAATGGTTTTAGCCTTCTCTTGAGGGTTTCTGCTAACCAAAAGCATGAGGCTTCTTTCATGCTCAAGGTGCTTGTGGATGAGGCCATCTTTCCCATTAGAGGACAATCACTTGGACAAATCAATTAATGAATGGCTTGGTAACTTAAAATGTTCAAACAAGAATTGAATCAAGTAAAACATGCCAAGATAAGAATGTTGCATGTGTGCATTGCATTGTGTTCAATCGGATGTTATATTGAACACAAGGTGAATTGGTCCATTTCATACTCAAAGTGATGAAAATGAGCCAATTCCATTTGTCTCCATTGCCTTTGATCTTCCATGATAAGGTAGTGGTCTTAGACTCTTGTTTGTCTTGCATTTATTGAATTTGTGCGAATTGCATCTTTGGCCATCATGCATTGCATGCTTGATTGATGGTTTTGGATCCAATAGTGCCTCTCCCTTGATGTTTTGATATGATAAGGAGTGGCACAGTACATACATGCCCTAGGGAGACCCTCCATTTTCTCTGTTTTGTGCTCCGTTGCAGTTTGGTGTCACAGCACACCAGTGGCAGGCAGTGCCACACTGATGGCCAGCACCCTTGCATTGTTGGCCGGCAGAGGCCCACTCTTGGCCGGCAGATGGCCGGCAGCAACTCCTCATGGCCGGCAGGCCACTGGTGCACTCCCCCGAACTATTTTGGTAAGGTTCCAGAAAGTTCTTGAAAACACCCTGCAAACAGAGCCTCTAAAGAGCAAACTAGAGAGCTTTTCGGGACGGAAACCGAGGCATGCATGTTCAACTTCTTCAAACAAAGCTGAGGCAGCATATGTTTAAAGCTTTACTTGTTAGTTAGCTTGAATTTGTAATTTGATTAACTAGTTTGTTAATTAGTTAAAGTGTTGTAATAATTAGTCTAATTAGTCTAATTAGATTAGTTAGGTTAGCTCAACTTCGCTTAGATTAGCTTATTTATTCGGACCCTCCGTCGCGAGGGCGCAATGTTGTAATAAGGGTGCGTGTGTGTGTGCATGTCTTCCAACCCCACTTCTTTCTCCCTTTTACGTATCAGCTTTTGATGGTTAGTTTAGAACATATTTCAATTAGCATACTATGAAACCCCCGAGCTTTTCGAAGGCAGTATGTAGTTGAATTTCGGGGACAAAATTGTTTTAAGGGGGGATAGTTTGTGACACCCTGTATTTTTAGTGTCTTTTCATATTCCAACTAGTGTCCATTCATAGTCTAACTAGTGTTCATTTAATTCTAGTTAGTGTTCATTTAATATCAATTAGTGTTTAGTGTTCATTTAATATCAATTAGGGTTTAGTGTTCATTTAATATCCTTATTAGTGGTTCATTTACTAGTAGTTCATTTACTATCCTTATTAGTGGTCCATTCATATTCAAACTTGTCCTTTCAAATTCCAACTAGTATGTTACACCAAGTTGCCTATAAATTGAGCCACCTCTCAACTTCTTTCTATGGTTTTTCCCATATCTCTCTCCATTTGTTATACAGATTTTGAGTTTAGATTAAGAGTGGTTTGAGTAAGAGTTAGCATTTTCATAAAGGAGGAGAGTTATAGATTTTGTGAAACCTTACATACCTTATGGCTTAGAATTTGGAGATTTATGGAGAAAGTTCGAGATTCAAGTGTTGGAGAAGGAGGAGATTGATTTGAGGTAATTCGGTGGTATACAATATGCTTCCTAAATTCTCTTTGCAAGAGTTTATTTTTAATTCCCATAAACTCTTGATTATTCTGATCGTTTGATAAATTCTATGGAATTATTCGTTGTTGATTCATTTGATTACTCTAGTCATTTGATGAACTCTGTGTAGTTAATATGTGTTGGAAATGTTGATTTGTCTGACTAACTGACGTGGAAATGCTCCGTACATGGATCGAGTGGACTTTGCCAATATACTCTGTACCAATGCCCCGGATAAGCGGTTGTGCTTGGGTGAGGGGGGTGAAGCCGGTCATTGGTCATGTACCGAGTAGGACCAGGTATTTGGTTCTGGATAAATTATCATATGTCGAGTTGACTTGTTTGTGCAATTTGGTAAATTGTTTGTTTATCGAATCTAATCGGTTGTGTAATTGCTGGATCTTTGTTAATTTATTTACTGTCTGAGCCTTGCTATTCCTGTTGTATTGTATACTTCCCAAATTAATTTATTTTTCAGGCATGGAGCAAATTTAGTGGCGATTGGAGTTGAAGCATCTAAAGGTTGATTTGAGGTTGATTTGATTTATTAACGACCTGGAAGTCGGGGCGTTACACATACCTTATGCTTTGCATGTTTGCATCATTCATTTGTATTGCATGCACCGGGCTCGGCGCATCATTCAAACTGCATCGTACTTCAATACTTACTTGAATACGTGTTTCTAAACATGTTATCAAGTTGCATTCATATGCCATCTTAGATAGCTGAGCCTATTTAGTTGCATTTTGCATGTGTTGCATTAGGCATTGTTAACATAGTTAGGATCATGCATGATTTCTAACTAGTTTTTGTTTTGGCTTGGAGTACATTGTAAGTGTTTAAGCTTTAGTATCCTTGCATGAGTAGTGTGAGTGTTGCCATGATAGCATAATTGCCATGAGGCTATTTGCTTAAGTGCTTAACTGCTTGAATGCCTGTGGGTGGAGGCTTTATTGCCTGAATTGGAACAACTCGACGAATGAGAGTTTTAAGCCTACTTTGCAAGGTGGCAAAATCATGTTTTCTATAGCCCACTTGAGGGTAGCAAATCCGCGCTTTAGCCCACTTGCGAGTAGCACTTCCAAACCATTTTCAAAAACAAACATGAGTTGTTTTGTTCCAATTCTTGTGATAGAGTCTATACTTGTATGCTGTGCGCATCACATAGCAAAGTTGGCTAATAATCTGGATAGGAACACATGTGTTTATGAAACAACATATCATGTTTAGTAGAGGCCGATCCTTTGATCGGGTGAGTGGGGGTGCTCATTTCAGGACCTTCCCCTCTCGTACCCAAATTTCCAAGCCGAGGCAACTTTGGTGATGACGGACACGTGGCCTTTGGCATGAGTCAGGGTTTCCTAAATTTCCCAAAAATAAAATATTTAGGTGGCGACTCTGTAATCTGGCAAAGCAGTCCATGTTTGGAGCTTTTTTATTCAAAATCGATTTTTCAAAACGATTTTCTGGATTTGGACTCTTTGGTGTTTATCAGTCTCGCATTGCACTTTGTGAGATTAGATTCAGAATCGTGACAGGAGTCTGAACTGTAGTAAGACGAAATTCGTGCCCTCTCCGAAAGGGGGGGCTCGTGGAGGAAGTCGGGTGCTACAGCAGCTCCCGCTGCATGGCCTCGATGGTCTGTTGGAGTTGACGCACAAAATCCTCCATACTGACTGAGGGGTGCTGATCTAACAGAACTGGTATATATTCCCTCTATCTCTGAGGTAGAAGTAGAAAACTGGACTTCGCTGAGCGCAGATAACTGATGAACTGGCGAATTATGCCGAACTCTCCTTCATCTTGTAACCAGGGGTAGCGAAGCAAACACCGGTTGTTCTCTCACAAGATCCCCAGATCGATAAAGCCTCCTTACTCTGGTCCAGAGTGCTTGGGGGGTAACTGCCTCATCGGAAGCAATGATGAAAATACTACCTTGCAAAAAGAAAAATAAAGCAAAAAAAGGAAACAACAATCAGCAAACGCACATCATTTCGGCTTTAGATAAAGACAACACACAATTGATATCATAAGCTGGACAATCTGCACTCAAACACAGATTTCTGCCCCCAAATTTTCTGCCTCAAAACTGATATTCTCAAACACTGATGTCCTCAAACTGATACCCAGACTTGTAACTGATACATACATTCCTATAGAGACACACCCTAACAGCACATATCAAGAAAGTGAGAGCCAAAACACCCCTATGGTGGGGTAAGGTTTCCCTGTCCTAGTTTCTTCAGGAACTAGGGATTCACTACGCACGCATGCGGTTTCATACAATCCTGTATTTGGGTGAGCAACCTATCTTAATTTGGAATAGTCTCTACGGCTTCTGATATGCAACTAGGTCAATTGGTCAAAAGGGGTGCCTCAGCAAGACCACCTAATATACCTCTCGCCCCTAACATCGAGAAATGAAAGGGGGATCAAACGGTACAGCGGTAGTCCAGATCCAAGGTTTGTGTTCCCATCATGGTAGAGCCCGTAATCGGTCAGCCTTATGGCAAGCTTTTCCAAGCAAGCCTCCGGCAAACCGTTCAGGAATAGCAGATGGCAAACACTGTGACTTAGGCGCACCTATGCAAATGCAATGCAAAGAAACACACAAATGTAGATAAAACAACTTATCATGCGTTCGAGTCAAGTTCTCTAAGTCCCCAGCAGAGTCGCCAGAAACTGTAGACCCGACTTTTCTTCGCGCGTGCCCCCTTTCGGAGAGGCGCAAATTGGTCTCCTACAGTTCGGACTCCTATCACGGTTCTGAATCTAATTTCACAAAGTGCAATGTGAAACTGATAAACACCAAAGAGTTCAATTCGGCAAATCATTTTGGAAAATTGATTTTGAATCAAATAATGCCAAAACTGGACTACTTTGCCAAATTATAGAGTCGCCACCTAAATATTTTTATTTTTGGAAAATTTAGGAAACCCTGACTCGTGCCAAAGGCCACGTGTCTGTCATCACCAAAGTTACCTCGGCTCGGGAACTTGGGTACGAGAGGGGAAGGTCATGACATGAGCACCCCCGCTCGCCTGATCAAAGATCGGCCTCTACTACCATGATATATTGTTTTATAAACCTCATGTGTTCTTATTCCGGTTATTAATCTAACTTTACTATGTGACGCACACAAGCAAGTATATACTAAAATCGCGAGAATTGGAACGAATTCGACTCATGTTTGTTTTCGAAAATGGTTTGAAAGTGCCACTCGCAAGTGGGCTAAAGAGCGGATTTGCCACTTCGCAAAGTGGGCTTAAAACTCACAATCATCGAATTGTTCCAATTCAAGCAACCAAGCCTTCACCTACAGGCATTCACGCAGCTAAGCACTTAAGCAAATAGCCTCATGGCAAGCATGCGATCATGGCAACACTCATACTAATGCAAGTATGCTAAAGCGTAACACTTACAGTGTACTTCAAGCCAAAACAAAAAGCTAGTTAGAAATCATGCTTGATCCTAACTATGTTAAGATGCCTAATGCAACACATGCAATAATGCAGCTAAATAGGCTCGGCTATCTAAGATGGCATATAAATGCAACAACTTGATAACATGCTTTGAAACACGTATTCAAGTAAGTGTATTGAAATACGATGCAGTTTGAATGATGCGCCGAGCCCGGTGCATGCAATACAAATGAATGATGCAAATATGCAAAGCATAAGGTATGCTAATTGAAAATGACCCTAAACTAACCATCGAAAGCAGTTAAGTAAAAGGGAGAAAGAAGCGGGGTTGGAAGACATGCACACACACACGCACGCTTATTACAACATTGCGCCCTCTTGAAGGAGGGTTCGAAGAAATAAGCTAAACTACACTAAGCTAAACTAATTATTACAAAATGAAACAATTAACTATTCTAAGCTAATTAATGACAGCACAAATTAACTAGCTATGCTAAGCTAATTAAACTATTACAAAACAGATTAAACTGATTAATTACAACACATGTAATAATTAACTACGACTAGCTAATAAAGCAATTAAGTGGCCTCCGGGCGAGAGAGATATG
>JAPPVO010002281.1:0-20829 GCA_030407325.1 Camellia japonica
CCTCCCAACTTTGAAATCAACAGTTTTTGATTTGGGCCGAAACGACATGATTGGCCTTGGACTTGATTCTGATTGAAGAGTGGAAAGACCGCGCCCTTGCATCCATGACACGGTACCAGCAGCAGCTTGCTAAGTCATATAATCAGCTTGTTTAACTGCGCCGCTACACACCAGGAGAGTTGGTCCTGAAGAGAGTGCTTCCAGCTGCCAAGAATTCGTCTGACGAAAAATTAGGACCTAACTGGGATGGCCCTTATCAAATCGACTCAATCGCGGGAGTAGGGGCATATCGGCTCAAAGACATGTCCGGGAGGAGTCTGTCACGGCCTTGGAATTCCATGCATTTACGTAAATTCTATCATTGACCTAACTTGTGGGGCTTGACACATGTACATATTTCACTTTTGCAATGCAAAGTTTCCCGTTTCCTCATCACGTAATTCAGTTCAAAAGTCTCCGAATTTGGAGCCCCATCGGTGCATAACACCTTTGGGCCGATTAAGCCTCTGGATTGGAGCGCCCTTCATGGATATCACGATTGGCCAATATTAAGTCTCGAATTCGGAGCCCCATCAGTGCAAGACACGTTTGGGCTGAATTAAGACTTCGGATTCGGAGCCCCCTTCGTGGATATCACGATTGGCCAAGATTTAAGTCTCTGGATTCGGAGCCCCATCGGTGCATGACACCTTTGGGCCGATTAAGCCTCCGGATTCGGAGCGCCCTTCGTGGATATCACGATTGGCCAAGATTTAAGTCTCCGAATTCAGAGCCCCATCAGTGCAAGACACTTTTGGGCCGATTAAGCCTCCGGATTCGGAGCGCCCTTCGTGGATATGACGATTGGCCAATATTTAAGTCTCCGAATTCGGAGCCCCATCGGTACATGACACCTTTGGGCTGATTAAGCCTTCGGATTCGGAGCGTCCTTCGTGGATATCACGATTGGCCAAGATTTAAGTCTCCGAATTCGGAGCCCCATGTGCATGACACTTTTGGGCGATTAAGCCTCCGAATTGGAGCACCCTTCGTGGATATCACGATTGGCCAATATTTAAGTCTCCGAATTCGGAGCCCCATCGGTGCATGACACCTTTGGGCCGATAAGCCTCCAGATTCGGAACGCCCTTCGTGGATATCACGATTGGCCAATATTTAAGTCTCCGAATTCGGAGCCCCATCCGTGCATGACATTTATGGGCTGAATAAGACTCAGGATTGGAACCTTATTCGCGCCGGACAATAATGGGCCGAATAAGATCCGGATTCGGAGTGCCCTTCGTAGATAAAAAGCCTTCGAACTTAGAGCCCCAGCCGTGCATAACACGTTTGGGCCGAATAAGACTCCGGATTCGGAGCGCCCTACATGAAAGTTAAAGCATACAAATATTCAAAGTGAAATGCTTCCTTAAGTTAAGCTGGCAAAAATCGTATACACATTAAAGCATACAATGCTTAATTAAGTTGAGCCAGCGAAAACCGCTAAAATAAAAAAAAAAAAATTCAAAATGAGATGCTTAATTAAGCATGCAAACATTCAAAATGAAACGCAACCGTTTAAAACAAAGTATTTTATTAAGTTAACTAATAGATACATAGCTGACGTCCAATCTGTGTTGGAGCGTTTACAATATATTTAATTCTATTCGGCATCACCCTCGTCATCGCTCTTCTCAATTTCGAAAGCGCCAAAAGGAAAGTAATGACGTTGAAATAATGGCGACGCCGATTCAACTCCTGCTCCTTGGAGTGCCTCCGCGGTTTGGAGAGCCTTAATCCACCCATGCCTAAAGCCCCGATTCTCGCATCGGCATACCTCCTCTGCGAGTTTCTCCTTGGTTTTCTCTATCCCGACTTTTGGGCCTTCATGGAAGCCTCGTTCATAGGCCGCGGCCTTCGCATTCTCTATTGCGAACATACTTGTTGTATCTCGATCGGCAATTGCGTGGCTTAACAGTCGTTGGGTCACTCTTTCATCCACGACCGGGTTGGATTGTCCAGTCGTACGCGGCTCGGCAGTTTGGGCCTTCCTTAGCTTGCGCTCGGCCTTCTCCACACGAGCCTCCAAGTTTCTAATTCGTTCGTCCTTCTTCTCTATCTCCCGCCGCGCGGCGCGCAGAAGCATGCCGACTTCATAGGTGGTATACAGCCCTCTCACTGCTCCGTGGATACCCTCTCGAAATACTTCGAAATCCTGTCGACCAACCATCGACTGCTGGACTTCCAGTGAAAAAATCTGTCGAGCGAATTCGACTACTACACCTGGATCATTAACAATAGAATCCGCCTCCGTCATCGGTTCTTTCCCCACAAAAACCGCAAAACTCAACGGTCGCGGCGTCGCGTCGGGCTCATTTCTCGGTCGCAGTCGCGGGGAGCTTCCCCGTTGCTGTTTTTCTTTTCGGGGTGATCTACTTCGACGACTTGGGGGCTAACGTTTTTCCCGTTACGTCCTACCTCTCGTGCGTGTGGGCTCGCTACTGCGATTCATTTCAGTGTCTAGCTCAGCCAATGTTCGCCCTTCTCCTCTGTTATTGAAGAACAGTCTATTTGACATTCGCATTTATCTAACCTTCCGCAACAAGCTGGTTTAAATTGAGTCTGAACACGATAAGCGGAATCACTGGCGTGAAGAACCCACCCCATTTATTCCTAATGCATGCAACGCCCCCAAGGTGACTTCATTAATGCTAAACTCGAAAAGCTCGATGCCGATCGATTTATGTCGCAGCCACTCCATGAACTAATAATATTTGGCTTTTGGAGCTCATGCATTGGCTGGGGCAAGGGCAGATTTATTAATCTGATCGGCTAAGTATCTAAGCCCGATGCCGATCGATTTATGCCGCAGCCACTCCATGAACTAATAATATTCAGCTTTTGGAGCTCATGCACTGGCTGGGGCAAGGGCAGATTTATTAATCTGATCGGCCAAATATCTAAGCCCGATGCCGATCGGTTTATGCCGTAGCCACTCCATGAACTAATAATATTCGGCTTTTGGAGATCATGCACTGGCTGGGGCAAGAGCAGATTTATTAATCTGATCGGCTAAATATCTAAGTCCGATGCCGATCGATTTATGCCGCAGCCACTCCATGAACTAATAATATTCGGCAAGATCAGATTTATTAATCTGATCGGCTATTCGACGAGAATAAATTACTAAGTTGCCTAGTTATCTAATCGACAAGTGTACACGAATGTTTTATCCAAGATAGCAAAAAGCAATACCATTCATCAGTAGCAAAATCAAGCACAAATAATAGCAAAGCGCAAAGGAATTTTCGTTAGTAAATTGGGCACAAACTGTAGCCATTTTACATATGAAAACTACTAAACAAAAAGCTACAAGTTCGCATGGAAATGCCTAGCAAAAACTTAAAAACTGTAGTCATTTTACACATAAAAACTACTAAACGAAAGACTGCGATAATACATTCAAAATCCTTAAACAAAAATAACTAAAATGTCACCCTAATCAATCCTCGAAGTCAGACTCCAGCGGCTCAACGTCCAGTTGCTCATATGGAATCGGTATAGCCAATGTCACATTAGCAGCAGCAAGGGCTTTGAGCCAGCCGTGTTTGAATCTCCGATTTTCAAATTTGGGGACTTCTTCCACATAACTTGCGAGGGCAGCGCTTTGCCCAGCCTCGTACACTTTGGAAGCCTCGGAGTCGACTATTTCCTTCGCCTTCTTCTATTCTTCCAAGTCAGCCTCCAGTTTGGCAATCGCCTCTCGGGCTAACTTGAGCCCATTTTTGCTCGCATTCGCCCTCTCCTCGGCGGCCAATCTGAACTGGTCCGAATTTCTTTCCCTTTCCATCTCGGCCTCGGCCCTCGCGTTTTCTATCTTCGCCCTCACCGCTTCGAACTCGTCCCTACTCCTCTGGTCCTCAACTTCCGATTGTAAACAACCGAGTCGTTCGACGGCGTCATGCTGGCGACGGCCTATCTCGGCTATCCTTCCGACGTCTGCAAAACAGGAAATTAAAACCAAAACAATATTTGCATAAAAGGGAAGGACAAGGTCAAGGTATATACCAGAAGAGCCGATTGAGTGGCTAATGCTATTTCCAGTAGTTCCGGCTTCGCTCGGAAAGCCGCCTTGTCAGCTGGCAATGAGACGGACGTAGCCATGCTCAACGCCATAGTTGGGTCTTTAATAGCCGACGCGTCAGAGGAGATCGGCGTGTTTTTTTTATCTTTGGTTGAATGACAAAGGTACAATCGCATCCGACTCCTCTAAACGCGGCCGTTTGTCAGCACGGTTTTCTTCAGAGCCAGCCTCGACCTGGGCAGGACGCTTCTCCGTCGCTCAGCCTCTTGATTGGTCTGCACAACCGCCTCGGACTCGACAATTCGGGTTTGAGCGTTTTCTCCTTGATAACAGGCAGGGAGGGCTGAGCTTCGGCGGCAAGTGGCATTTCAGATCGAATGGCCTCTGCTCTCTTCGCTGCGCGGCCATTTTTTCCGCGTTTTTCTTTTTGGCGAGTTGTGTGAGGCTTAACCCAGCCATGTCTTCGGGGTATACGCCGGGAAGGTCTTCTAAACTGGTAAAAATGTCATAAAACGGAAGGTCTCCTCGGCCCGAAGCGGACGGAGGGTTGGCTGAATTGAGGCTGGCTTCCTCAAAGGCCAACTTCAAATCCTCGTCTACTTCGGCTTCGAACTGGTCTGACTCAACGACCTCAGCTACTTCCGCCTGCTCCGAATCGGACCCCTCGAAACCAACTTGCCGCAAGTTTTTGAAGTCGGTCAAAATAAGATCTGTAAGAAACTTTTCACCTTTTTGTTGTCGAAAATGTCGTATATGTTGGCTCGTACCAAAGGAGAACGTGGGCCACCCTCCCTTGTTTTTGAAGACTCGGATGGCCGAAATATTTGAGCGTGACTTTAATTTTCGAAAGAACGGCGTCATCGGTTGAAGTCAAGACTTTCTTTAAATCGTTTCCTGCACAAGCAAAACCACGAGATCTCAAAAATGAAGCTTTGTAAATATACGAAAAATAAACGCAAGAAGCTATACGGCCACCTGATTCGCCCTCCGTCTAGGAATAGGATCAAGGCGATCCTCGCCTTCGTCGAATTCCCAGTTACCTCGGACAACGACCATAACATCATCGACTTGCTTGCCTGAGCTGGAAAGCATAGTCACTAATTGATGGTCGGTGTCTTTGGCCCTAAGGAAATAGCGTCCATGCCAACCAGAAGACTTGGCCAAGGCATAACAATGCCGAATAGTAGGTATACCGAGGTTAATCCTAAGGTGACGGTTTAGCTTTATAATCCCCATTACGATTCCAAAAAAGTTGACATTGGGTTGGGAGGGGATTAGACCCCAATGGCAAAGGACAGCCCTAAGAAATGGGTGAAGTGGGAAACAGATTCCGCACTCTGCAATTGATAAGAGAGGGAAGACAATTGTGCTTTCATCAACCCTCTCCATATCGAGGGTGCCGTCTGTCACAAGCGACAGACGGACGTCATCAAGAATAGAAAAATGGCGTCGAAAGCCAGAGATTCGGTCCGCGGAGAGGAGGTCTTTCAGATGCTTTGCCATTTCGGTTAGCCTATATGAGTGTACCAAACTAAAGGCAAACCAGGAAAAGGGATTCAAAGCAGAGAGGAAGAGAACTTACAAGAGACGGGGAGGACAGTGAAAGATGAATGGAAGTTGCAGAGGTGAGTCGGAAGGCAGTCCAAAAACTCTAAGCATCCAAAAATGTGTGTTCGAAAAGACGACAAGATTTTAAATCACAATAAATGGAAGCGTACGAAGGGGCGGGAAGTTGAAATGATAACCGAGAGGCGTGTGCTCTGACATCCGTGTTGGAATGAGGTTCACCGCCGAATTTCGAATCTGGCTTTTCGAGTTCGAAACCAAGCACTCTAGCTAACTGTTGTTAGTGGAGTGCTTGGGAGACAATTGTGGGGGCCGAATAATGGGAGACGTAAAGAGGCCAAATAATTGGATCTGGAGAGTTGAAATATATACATCGTATTTGGCCCCATCTTACACATTTAAATCCTACCCTATTCGGCCAAATAGCCGGTTGAGTAAGGGGCCGAGTGAAAAGCGGTTTGCAACAAAAGGAGCCGAGAAAATGGTTATGCGGCGAATTGAGAGTGGGCCCAGCCCCGAGGCCCAAGAAAGAAAATATATAAATAGAAGAACATTAGCCAGAAAGAGGTATGTGAGAATTAGTACGCTTAACTTAAGACACACGCAATTTAGAGAACATACACTGACTTATCCGTCGGAGTGCTAATTCCGGCACCTCGATCGGAGTGTTCATTCTTTTTCAGGCTACCAGCTGAGGATCTCGCGCGTCCCATTGGATTCAAAGAGTATTTCCAAATCACCTTCCCCACAAAATGAAATGGGACTGATGTCATGAATTGAGATAATACAGTTGGTACTACTTAGTTTGCAAAAGGATTATGAAATGGTTTATCAATGGGATTGTAATTGGATATTACCCTTATATCTTTTTTAAGTTTCATATGTTGTACTAGATTATTTCTATTGGACTTTGGCTCACCCTGTATGGGAAAACCATTTTCAAGTTTTGGTCATATGCCTCTGCCAAGGGCTTAGCTTGGGAGGATCGTGGAGCTGAAGGCTCATATTGTTTATTTTGCCTGTATTTTGTGTTTCATATTTTTACAAGCCTAGGGCTTTATTTGTATTGAGTTTATGAAGCACCTTTATTGTACCCAAGTAGCGACTTGGAAAGATGTGAGCTAGTAAGGCATATGATACGTATGTAGCTTCAATCCCTTATCGTATCTGTCACTTTTTTGTATTAAACTCTAATTAATGAAAGCATGTCGTTTCAATCATAGTATTGTTTATGGGATGGATTTATTGTATTTATTTTGGGGCGTTATAACTTGGTATCAGAGCGTACCAGGATTGAATATTTGGGTACGTGGGAAGTGGTTATTACCACAATGGGTTTGTCTCGCTTAGCAGAGACGTTAGTATGTATAGTATGCTTACGTGACAATATGCTTATATGACTATATGGGTATAGGATTTCATTCCTAAGATGTTGATTAGGTCTACGGGTTTCTAAAAGTCCTATTAGAAGAGCACTTGATCACTGTTGTTTCTAATTGGAACTCTGGTAACACCGCGGGATGGTCATTATGCAAGAAGGAAATTCGTATGTATTTATATGACTAAGTGTTTACGTGGAGTGGATTAAATGTTGCCCATTGTACCAGGACTTGAGTAAATTAGCTTATGCACATTTGTGACTGTGCTAATCTTTGGGTTATCCTTATTAGGATGCCTAGACGAGAAAGTGACAATTACCCTCCTTCTACACGGGAAGAATTGTGGAAATAGTTTGTTGAGTTACGCCAAGGTACTACACCTTTGGTACAGTTTGAAGCATGGTTTACTAACATGTCGAGATTTGCTTCGGAATTGGTAGAGACTGAGGAACTTCATTGTTCGGAGTTTGAGAGTAGGTTGTGTGATGACATCCGAGGAAGAATTGTCGGCTCTTGGGATAGAAGTTATAGTGCTCTTATTGAAGCAGTGGTTCATGTAGAGGTAGCAGTCTTAGTCATGGGATAGAGTAGGGTGGAGGCCAATTTGGCGACCTCTATAACTCAGGGTGTTGGTAGACCTTTTAAGAGGAAGAGTGGTTTCAACCCACAACAGTCTCAGAAAGCACAGTCTAGATCTACCTTTCCAGTGTCGAGTTTGGGTTCGGGGAAGAGTAAGCAGAGGGGTTTCACTTGCTTCAAATGTGGTCAGCTGGGCCACAAGTCTTAGGCTTGCCCACAGAGGAAGAGGGCAGGGTTGGTGGTTCAACTAGTAGTTGTACCACTGGGATCATGTAGCCGGCCAGGACTTGGAATGATTGAGTGCTCGCTAGGGGAGCAGTCATTGGGATCCTCACCAGTTCAGACTTTGAACCAATCATGTATTTAGGGACCACTTATTTGTTGGGTGTGTAATAAACCGGGTCATGCTAAACATTTTTGTACCCAATCAAGGACTTCTTTGGGTGTTCCGCAACCTAGTCGGGTTCAACCGTACTCATCTGGGATAGGGGCAACACCGTTGCTGGCCAGATTTTGAGGGCCTTAGGAGAGCCAAATTCTCAGGCTCCTAGAGGGGAATTACGTATTTGTTCTGGGTGTGGCTAACTAGGAAACATCAGCAGTTCTTGTCCATGGCTTGTGAGCTTTTAGGGTATCTTGGGTTGGAGAATAACCAACTTTAGTGATCTAGTGAGGGATGGCAACGGTGGTAGTACCGATGGGATGGTTTGTTTGGCTATTCTGTTTTGTAACCGGTGGGTTATTGTTTTGTAATCATTAGGTTCTATTGTATAACCAATGTGTTTTGGGGATGTTGGGACATCATAACTGCTTGTTTATATATATGTACCTGTGCTTGTTTATCTCCATGGATTGGGTGGATTGGAGCATGTAATGACTCTAAAGTTTTATTAATATGATAAGTTGTTGTGGAATCGAAAAATTTTCGTATTGATGCATATATGCGCTTGTGATTTGGTCTGGGAAGATGATGGCTGGTGAGCCATATTGTGAAATTAAAAAGAATTGCTGAGGGATGTGTGTTTTAGTCGGGGTTACCATGGTGAAAGAACAGTTATACTTGCCAGGTGTGTGTAATTTTGTGAGCATTCCTTATTTGGTCTTATGTTTGTGGTAGAGGTTTCGGTCTATTGTTGTGAGAATTCCTCAAAATGAGGTGAAGTGTGCGATTGGCACTAGGTTTTGTACATACAACGCATTGTTTTCAAGTATGAATCGCGTATAGTTTCGTTGGGTATAGACTTGTGCCTTAAAGGGTAGGTAATGGTAGCAGATCTTCGTATTATCTAGTTGGTTGTTTCTTGTGGAGGGATGTTAGTCCCTTATCGTAGTAGTGGTGGTTGGTGTTGGTGGGTGGTATGTTCTAAGTAGCTAGTATTATATTTCGAACAGTGGTATAGCAGACGTTTCCTAAGTTCTAGGATTCATTTATTGTATTTGGGTGTGAGAGGTGTGTACCTTAATTCTAGTTAAGTTACGAGATGTTGATGGAAGTGTTGGTTGGGTATATAACCAATAGCTAGTGTGTGACTTGTGTTGGGTCACAATGGTTTTGTGTTTATGGGTCGAGGTTTGGAATGACGGTAAGGAGGTTGGGAACTTCTTTTGTTCTTTTATAGAGTTAGGATGGTAAGACTTTGAATGCCTTGTAGATGTCATGTGTATATGCTCGGGCTTGGTTCAGGGCAATTGTTCATTAAGTATCAATAGCTAGTAGATTGACTTGGAGACTTCGTATTTTGGTTGTGCTCGTGTATTAAGTGACGAGTAGAATATGGATTAAAGAGTTGACCTTATTGGTTACTGAGGGATGGAGGTGTTGTGTTTACTTGTTGTTCGGTTTGGGTGGTAACATGGTAACAATGGCGTTGTAACGTAGTAGGCCTTTGCGAGTTGACTTGGTTTGAGAGAATAATTATGTGATTTTTGTTATTGAGAATCTGGTCAAGGTTGTGAGTACATTCTTAGAATGAAGAATTTAGTGTGGAGATAACCCATTCAGGGTTAAGGGTAAGATAACGTGCAATAAGTGAGGAGGTTTTACTAGTATGGTTTATGATGAGGTATGGTTCGTATATTGTTGTTAGATGATGTGTAGAAGGAGATCGGCCACAGAGCAATCCCAGGAGGGTGCCTAGATAAGGCAATAGTGTGGTTAATAATTGGATTGAGTAGTTTAATATTCGATAGTGCTGGGTCACTATGGTATGAATGTTTGTTATCTAGTTTGGATAGTGGAACTCCGAGTGAAGTAGTAAGATTGTGTGGAGTGAGTGGTGCGCTCTGTCAGGATTGTTTTGACTTATTCGGTCTTTGTGTGCGTGGTATAAGGTGTTGGTATGTGTGTTGACCTGAAAAGGTGTATTGTGTTTGACTAGAGAAGTCTAGTTAGGACTCAAATGTGAAGCGAGGATGTGCATGACACTTAGGCATACTTGTGAGGGGGTGAATGGAGAATCAGAATACCGTGGGTTAACTTTGAAGAATCTGGAGTGATTCAATGGGCCTGAGAGGTTGTGTATGGAACTCTATTTCGGAGTTGGTGAGGTTAGGCAAGATGTTGGTATTGATACTAAGTTGGGTGAAGTTAAAGTGGTATGTTGGTGTTTGAAGGCCGGTGCAGGTGAATAGTGTTGGATAGTTGATTGGTTAGTATTTGGGTTGGTTGACGTATAGTCACCTCGGGAATAGGTCAAAATTGAGGGTTGTGTAATTGAACGGTGCCTTGGTGAGAGATTTAAGTCCCGCATGGATAGTTGGAAGGTTCTTTTGAGTTGTAGTAACCACTTTGGGATTTCTGTTGAGAACTTTGGTCTTATAAGCGCTTTGCGCCACTATGTGATTAGTGGTTGTGAAATTTCTTCCCATGTGTTATTGCGTTGTTGGCATTTGAAAATTTATAGGGGTTCTCATCGTGGAAATTTTGTTTTCGGTATTGTGACACCACCGTGGTGTGTGATTTTGTTAGGTGATTGTGTTATGATTCACTGGAGAAATGTTGATGAATGATTTGGAAGAAAACCGAACTCTCCCTTTTAGTATTGTGGCCTCAGGTACTTTTCATAAACTAAAATGGTTTTGGCTTGAAATGTGAATTTGTGGTTTTGGTTTTCGGAAAAACAGTTTGGAAATCTCTGAGTTTTGCTATGGCCAGTTGATAACGTATTTGAATTGTGATGATGTAAGTTTGAACACCTTTTTGGGGGAAAACCAAGTGTTTTGAGACAAATGGGGAAAAATAAAGCATTTTCTTTAACCTGAACGGAATATCTTATATCTAGTGTGGAGAAGTCACATTTTGATCTAGCCTAAGTTGCTAGTTACATGTTGTATGTCATTTGGCAAGGACTTAGAATTGTCGGGCATTGATGTGCCATAACGTTGTTGATTAATCATGTTTTATTTTGTGTTCTCGCTCTGTGAGAGTTGACCGAAAGCCTTGTGTGCGAGTGGTTTCCTTATTTCCTATGTTGGAATGTTAAGCACTCAATGGTGGTTTGGATATTGTAGGTAGTCGAGACGTGGTGGATGTCTTAGAGTGCTATTGTTGTTACAGTTATTGTTACTATTATTACTGTTATCGGGGATATTTGTTCTTGTCTCATAAACTGCTGTGAGTTTTGCCAGTTGGGGAGGCATCCATGTTCGTTCCTTGTTATTGAGTCAAGTCTTGTAAAGCAAGACGTTTCTATTAGTTAAGGTGCGGTGGGAACATAACAGAGTTGAAGAAGCAACTTGGGAACGTGAGTTGGAAGTCTGTGAAAAGTATCCGGCTTATTTGTTGATGTTTGAGCATATGTTGAAATTTTGTTATGTTAATGAAATATGAAGTCATTGTATATGTTTGAGAATATGGAAACATTGTATATGTTTTGGAAAAGGTGGATTGTACTTTCAATGTTGAAACTTATGTATTGAGTTGATGAGAATGGACGACCGGAGAATGGGTCATGGTGATGGAATGGATTGATTATCATTATTGTAATTGGTTTAAACACAACTTTAAAACTTGATTTGAAATTTCAGGGACAAAATTCCTTAAGGGGGGAGATTATAGCGATTCTGATTTTAGGCACGACCTATTTGATATTTTGGATTCGGGTTTCATGGCTCTGTATTGTTGTTCCTGTCTTATTTCCCTTATAATTCCTTGAGTTTGGTTATTGGATTGTAGTGGTTGTATTTGGAATAGGTTAGTTGCTTGGTTTTTGAACTGTTGTTGCCTAGAATTTTGCTCCTACACTCGAGCGTCACTTCTTGCACTCAAGCAGGCTTTGTGAACTCTTAGTACTTTTGTAGGTCTATAAAACTACTGGGAGAGTGTATTCTACACTCGAGCGGCCTTTCTTGTGTTCGAGCATTGGTCTGTTGTCTGCAAAACTACTGGGAGTGTGCATTTCCACACTTGAGCGTCATTTCTTGCACTCGAGCAGAACAACTTATTGTGTCTGATGCTCGAGCGCCACTTCTTGCGCTCGAGCGGACTGTGCGTATATTAATTTGTGAAAGTGACCTTTTACATCACTTGGTCACTTACGTTCTCTCTCTAAACTTTCTAAAAGCCCTAGATCTAGAATTTCTCCCTCTAAACTCTCTCTCTCTCTCTCTCTACATTTTCACCTAGATTTAGTGGTTTCTCTACTATGATGCACATGAATACAACATAATTGCAATATAATTGCTGAAATTGATGTGAAATACAGTGCGGTGCATGCTCCATGCAACGTAAGAGGCAACAAAATTGAAAAGATAGACATAAAGCGGTATTTTTGAAAACACCTCAAAAAGATCTCCGACTTTCAGTTCGGAGGTCCTCAAATTCTCAAAAAGGATACAACTTGCTCAAGCTTGAGATTGGGGCATTTTCTCACTTCGGAGAAATGACGGGACTTGAAACGGTGCCTCTAGAATCATATTTTAGAATTTTTTATAACCGAAACACACCCAAATCCTTTCACCTTCCACTTTGCAGATGACTATAGGACCAAATATGCACAGAATAAGCAAGATCTCTACAAAAATCAACTCTGGACCACTTGAAGGGTCGATCGGCCAAAACAATGGGTCGGCCGCCAATTGTTTGGACGGTCGGCCACCTGATCTGAATACAGGGGTAGAAACAGTATTTCACTCTGTGGCTTATTTAAGCTCGGTTTTGGCCCACTTTTACACACACACCTAAAGCCGAAATCACTCTCCCTCTCTCTCTAGGTGCTCTCTCTCTCTAGATTTTCACTCTACTCGCTTTACCCAACGACCCACGCAAACTTTATTCGTAAAACCCATTTGGCCCTCTATGTTTTGAACTGATTGGAATTTGATTTGGTTGAGTTTTTGGATTTCTCATTGTTTTTGGCTTATTCTCACGGGCTTTTCTTGGTATTTGTGCACTCTCTTTTAGGTTTTTCACTTTTTCCTCTCTTTTTCGCTTTTTCCTCTCTTTTTCTCTCTGCTAGGGCTTGATTTTGGGATTTTTCACCTATTTCCCCCATTTTCCATCATTTTTCTCTTTTCACCCACTACTTTCTCCATGGCGAACGATATTCCACATGATGGTGCCCCTTCCGAGGTGCTAGTGCTTTCACCTACCGCGGGTGTTGAGGAGCCGATGATTGATGAGGCCGATGTAGTGGCAAAGGACATTGCCGCTGATATTGCTGCGGAGGAAATCTACCCTCCAAAGCCAAAGCTTGAGCCCAAGCTACCATCGGTGAGGTTTAGGCCCTTTGATCCTGCTATCTACCACCCATGCACACATGCAATGGCTTCCGAAGGCATGTTGCAATTTGAGAACCTTACTAGGGGTATGCCCTGAGGATTTCCTCTTGCGAGAGCCCACCTCTCATCTTTCTCACTATGCTTCTAAGGTAAGAATCTTTGCTCCTTTTTATGCACTTTGCTTGCTTTGATATTTCATTTATAGTCTTTCATCTACCATGTACTTAACAAATACTTCTGTTAACATAGGGCGACGCTCTCGCTTGGAGGGCCTATAGGGCAATGACAGTGAGGGATTGGTACTAGGAGCTCCCTGTTCGAGTCCGAGAGCTTGTGGATGAGGCAGGCTTTGGCCCATTCTGCTTAGGGCTCGGACGATTGTAGGCCAGTCGATCCTTACTCGGTGCTTTAGTGGAGATGTGGTGGGACACCACAAACTCCTTCCACTTTTCCTTAACCAGGGAGATGACAGTGACCCCGTTTGATTTCTCCATGAACACGGGACTATGAGTAGGGGGTGATCCGATCCTCTTTGACGTCGACATGAGCTACTGCAAGGCCGCTTGGATTTATTTGCTTGGAGCATGCCCTCCCTTAGATAGGCTGGCCATGGTCAGACATGGTTGATTCTATAATCACTTCCACGGGAGTCAGCCAGAGACTTAGAAGTAGGTCGAGCAGTATGTCTGGGGCTTCCTGGTATAGCTCATCAATACGACCTTGTTTGCGAACAGGTGGAACACCGTAGGTTTGTACCTGCGGAGTGCCCTGGTGGTCCTGCCACGGGTACGGTTCTATGATTTGGGGGGGTGATGGCCTTGCCACTCTATATGGGTATATGAGCTCCAGTTCCCGCAAGAAGGGGAACAAGGTCGGAGGCTACTGGAGAGCCTGGGAGGTACACACTACACTTTCCATTCATTTCTATTTGCCTATTATGCCTTTTGCTTTGCACTTTCTTTCTTTATTTCTGTTTCTGCCATTGACTCACAAACTAATCTTTTCTTACAGCTTTGGCTCTATGTCTACTTCCTTGCTCTTGCTCCGGTATCGAGGGATGAGGTGGAGGTAGTAGTACCCTACTCAAGGCGATATGATGGTAGGTGCCATCCCCGATACTGCAGTATCACCATCTTCACCTACTATCACCGTTTCTTTGATACGGTGACAGCGTGTGAGGTAATTCGAAACTCATGCCCATTCCATTTCAATTCTATTGCTTTCATTCCATACTTTGACAATTGAGACAACTGACAACTGTGAATTCTTTGTTTGCAGGTTACATGGTAGCCATGGGCAATCATGCGAATAGGGACGGGGGATGAGTATGTTGGGTCTTGGGATACCTCTCGAATGTGGATCTTGCTGGAGGGTCCTTTCTATAAGACTTGGTATTTGGGGAAGACGTTCGTACATTAGACACTGGGCCTACCTGCCCCTGTTGTTCTTGCTCCTCCCCCACCATCCATGAGGATAGCCGATGGCCTATTTGTCGAGGCCATTGTGATCTCTTCCGTGGGGTTGGGGATTACGCCGAGTTTATCTGGACCCACCTCATGCCGCCATTGACTGGAGCTCACGTGGGAGGTACTGCAGATGCACCCACTGCCAAAGGTGATGTTCCGATGGTTGAGCCTCATGTTGGAGGGGTTGTCTATAACGTACATGTTACAGGTCTGCCTGTGATCCCGACCACGATCACCTACTACTGGCTGAGTGCGACTGTGATGACCCTGACCTCCAAACTAGTACATTATATAATTTAAATGAGTTTAGTTGCATGATTATGTGCTTAATTGAGTGATTACATGTTTAATTCTATGATTATCTGTTGATATATGGAATATCTGTTTAAATTGACAACTTAGAGTCGGAAATTGGGAGCCTAAACGGTTTCAGAAACCGAAATTAACTAGCCCAATAGACTAATTAGAATATTTAGAATTTTATGGCAACTTTAATTGATGGTTGATTTGGATCAAAATAATTAGAATAAACTAATTGAATTAGTTAGAGTTAAGCCTAATTAATTCATCTTAACCACATTTGATTAGGCTAACTTAATCACATCCTATATAAGACCCAAATTAAGCTTATGAGCTCATTTTTATATACACTCTCAGCTGAGAATTGAGAGAGAGGAGAGGAGAGTTCGACATTTAGAGAGAGAAAGAGGAGAATTGTAGAGAATTACTGGAAGATTCAAAGATTGGAGCCATAATACACTTGAATTCAACACTGGGTATGGCATTCATCACTAATTCCTGTAGTTATGGCATATAGTAGTTGAATTCCTCTCATTTTTGACTCATTGGCATGTTATTGAAGAAAAGAAACTATGAATATCATAAAAATGGAAGAATGGAGTTGAATTGCTTACATGCATGCATATTTTGAGTTAAGCTCCATGAAATTCATACATGTATGGCACAATGTGGGAGCCGAATTAATAGAGGAACGAAATCTGGTATACCCGAGGAGCCGGGAACGGAATGGCTCCATTCGGCTCAACTGGGACGCCGACTACGTACTTAAGGCGAATAGACTTGAGAAGGCATATCAGGACAAAAGAAAGAATATTAAATAAAAAGTAGACTCTGGCCCCGAGGCCTAGAGAATGGATATAAATACAAGAGCTTCAGATTTGTAAAGGTATGTAAGAATCACTTCTAAAAACTTAGTCACTTTTTCTATACACATTGCTTCGTATGTGTGCGTCGCTTTACTTACATGAGTTCAAGTTCCTTCCTTTTTTATTATACTCATTGCTGTCGTATGTGTGCGTCGCTTTACTTACATGAGTTCAAGTTCCTTCTTTTTTATATACTCATTACAGTCACGTGTGCATTGCTTTACTCACATGTGTTCAAGTTCCTTCCTTTTTATATATACTCATTGCTTCGTATGTGTACGTTGCTTTACTTACATGAGTTCCAGTTCCTTCTTTTATATATACTCATTGCATTGTATGTGTGCTTTGCTTTACTGAGATGGGTTCAAGTTCCTTATACACATTGCATCGTATGCGTGCGTTGTTTTACTTACATGTGTTCAATTACAATCTTTTATACACATTGCATGGTATGCGTGCCTTGCTTTACTCACATGCGTTCAAATTCCTTCACATACACATTGCGTGCACGTGTGCATTGCTTTACTCACATGTGTTCAATCCCACTACCTTGCTATGCACGTTGCATACATTGCCACGCACTTTCGATCGCATTATCATGTGTATTGCTGACAGTATCATACCTGTTAAGTTTGCTTTCTTTGCAGGCACGATATTGTATGTACGGCTCATTTGAGGCCGGTGCAACCGGACGAGCCGCACAGGTATTGTATCTCCCGAGTGAGACGTATAGAGAATTGTATAATTCTCTTACATCCTTTCTGCATTGTAGTGTAGACTGTTGCATGTTAGCTTATAACTGTCGCATGTATGCTTCATTACAGCTTTCTTTGCATGATCATAAGTTCGGCTTCTTGCATTTTCAGTTGCATTTTGCCCCTGCCTTCGGGCGCATATCTTACTTGTCTTGCATGTTTGTCTAAGTCTTCGGCCTTGTCAAAAATGGGTCGTCTCTGGGCTTTGACATTCACTCCGTCATTGTTATGACTTTCGAGTTCTGTCAAAGAGGGGCAACTGTAGACACCCCATTTTTGACCGTCCTCAAGACTTGGACGTCACCGCTTGAACACTCGGTGATTATCCATGTTTGTGTTCGTTTGGAGTTCCCGGAGTTCTCGGCCCGCGCGCCTTGCCTCAGGACCTCCAAACTCGACCGTTTTGTGTCTGGTTTTGCACCAAACACTTGTGTTTTGCCTTGGAAGGGCAGGGAGTGCCTTGTGAGGCACCCCCACATACCACCGGCTGTGGCTAGAGGCCACCGGCTGGCTGGTTTTTCCATCGGCACTATATTGTGCCGGTCGGCACTATTTTGTGCCGGTCGGCACTATTTTTGGCGAAATGACCATTTTGCCCTGCCGACTACTGTGCACTTGCTTTCTGGGATATTTTCAGACAGCTTTGTAGCTTTTGCTCCCCTCCATACACGTGTATGGAGGGGATACACTCCTTCCAAGCTTGTTTGACAAGCTTTACAATGCCTATAAGAGGAGAGCTCCTCCTCTTGGCTAAGGGTTAGCATTTTGGAGGCAAAAACCAGAGCTTATACATATATTTCTCTGTTATATATCTATAGATACATAGATCTCCATCTCTCTCCTCTTGTGTGTGTGATTTTAGGCTTGAAAGTGTAGATTTACCTCACTTTTGCACCATTACACACACCTTTACACCTTAGCTCGAGATTGAGAGACTTGGAAGGTTATTTGTGTTGGTTTTGGACTGGTTTTGTGCACTAGAGAGTGGCTGCACCACTTGTTCTTCAAGGGTCTTCAAGGGTAAGAACATCACTTTATATTCCCCATTCTTGCAACCCTTTTCTACCCTCTTTACTTTGTGTTTTTGAGTTTGTGTTTAAGATAAAAAAAGTCTTGTTTTTACTTGTTCTTGAACCTTCATTAAGGTCTTTTTTTGGTTTGAGTTAAGCCTCATCACTTTAGGCCTTGATTGGCCATCTTTGGTGCCTTTTCTTGGGCCTTCTTGGCTTGGTGTTCTTGGCCTTCCCACCACTGAAAACCAGTGGGTTTTCAGTGGTGAGGGAGGTGTTTTGAAGTCACATAAAGGGGAGGGACACCCCTCTCCCTTGATCCCTTGTTTGCCTTTGTTTTGGGTTCAAAGAATAGCATGTATGCATAGTCTTGTTTGGCTTCATTTAAGAGTTTTTTTGAGTGTTTTGGAGCATGTTTAAATTCTGTTTTTGGTCGGATTTGTCACCTCTAACATGTCTCTCATACTTGTTTTGAAATGCTTTCTTATGCTCAAAAGCATGCCATACTTTGAGGCCATGATTTTAGTATGTTTTTAGCTTAGTTTCATGGAGATGCTAGCATTATTTTGCCATGTTAGAGGGCTGTGAGCCACTGTTTTAGTCCCATTTGGTGTGCTTCACATGGTTGTTTTGTATGATGGCTTGTAAGCCTTGAGTGTGTGATCCATGCATGTACATTGGTTAAGTCATTTAAGCAATTTGGAGCCTTTTGCCATGCTATTTCAGACCCTAATCCATGCTTATATGCTCAGATTTGTCATCTCTCTTTTTGCTTTAAGGGTGTGTCCTTTAAGCCTTGAAATGTGCATAGTGTATGCCTTATGCTCTTGGGTTGTTTTGGGACTGCCATATGTGGGATTTGGGTGTATTTTTGCATGATAGATATCTGTTTTTTAGTTGTCCAACATGTGCCATGAGTGGCCATGTTAATGGCATTTAGATGCTCTCTTTGTTGCCTTAGTTTAGGCCCATCAATTTGCATGCTTGCATAGCATTTTATCTATGTTTTGGGGCACACTTTGCCACTGTTTTGGGGAGGTTTGAGGCCTCCCCCATGGTGGTTAAGACCATCATTATATGCTCATCACATGCTAGTTGCATACTTGGTGGATCCCATTGCATACTTAGCTCATTTTTGTATCACACTAGCCTCTTTTACATTCTAGCATTTTGCATGACTAATGTGTTAGTTGTGTGGTACTTAATTTGCTAACATCCTAGTTTGCATGTTTGCATGTTTGCATGTTTGCATAGTTGCATTTCATCACTTGGTTTGGGGTGTCAAACCAAGTATGGGAATTGAGGGGTGTTTGTACTCCAAGTGACTAAACACACCTCAACTCCCATGTCACTAAGGCCCTTGATATTGTCATGATAGGGACTTAGTTAGCATTTTTGTGTTGCATGCATTTTCAAATCAAAATGCAACCTTGGTTCTTTAGGCTATCATGCATCAAGATGCACTATTGATGGCCCAAGAACCAAGGGTCATGCCTCCTTGAGTCTCTAAGCATGATAGGAGGCAATGACCATGCTTACATGTCCCCCAAAACCCATGCCATGCATTGCTGTCTTGCTGCTGCTGTCAAACTGTCCTCTGCAGGAACTTTCTGCCGGCCGGCAGAAAATAGTGCCGACCGGCACTATTTTTTGTGCCGATAAACCTCACATGCAGCCGGTGGCCAATTCAAGCAGCCGATGACCACTCTCCCCAGCCGGTGTGGTACTACAGATCATTTGAATGTATTCTGAGATTTTGGGAATTTTTAGAGAGGCAGGACAGTAAAAGCAGAAGCAACAGTGCCATGACACGGGTTTTCCGGGCAAGACAGATCGAGCACGCATCACTCGCACATCCCAAGGCAGGGCTGAGGCCCCATTGCATTTATTTATTTATTTGCTTTGATTTTAATAATTAGAATTGTGTAATAATGTATTTAATTTATTTATTATTCGGACTGTAATATTTATTTGGTCCCTCCGAGCGAGGGCAAAAATGTAATAAGTGTGTGTGAGTGGGTGTATGTCTTCCAAACCCCCATTTCTTTCTATCCCTTTTATTTACCTGCTTACGATGGTAGATTAGGGCACGTCTATTTTAGCATACCTTATGCAATGCATGCGTGCATTCATGCATTTGTTTACATGCACCGGGCTCGGTACATCATACAAACCGCATTGCAATTTTCAATTCCAAATTGAATACGTGCTATTCGCACATTTCATATGCCATGTTTAGGGTTAGCCGAGCCTACTCTAGATTGCATCTATGCCTGTGTTGCATTAGTCACTTAACATGAACTAGGTCATGCATGTTTGCTAACTAGTTCCTTGTATTTGGCACGGAGTACGATGTAAGTTTTTACGCTTTAGCATAGCACATGAATGTGAATGCTAACATGACAGTATGATTGCCATGCGGCTAAATGCTTATGTGATATTACTGTTTGAATGCCTGTGGGTGAAGGTTGGATTGCGTGAGTTGGAACAACTCATTGAAATCTGTATTTTAGCCTACTTGCGAGTAGCAAAAACTAACACGTTTTTCGAGACAAAACGGATAAGGCAATGTTTAGTTCCAAGTTAGGCAATCTAGTCTATACTTTTGTGCTGTGCGCATCACATAGTAATTCTAGGTTAATAATCGGTATAAGAACACATAATGTTTTCAAAAAAGGATATCACGGTTAGTAGAGGCCGGTCTTCGGACCGGGCGAAAGGGGGTGCTCATAGCTGACCTTCCCCGATCGTACCCAAGCTCCCGAGCCAAGTCACTTTGGTGATGACGGACATGTGGCCTTCGGCACCGAGTCAGGGTTTCCTAAATTCCCCATTTTAAAATATTTAGGTGGCGACTCTGTAATCTGGCAAAGCAGTCCATGTTTGGCACTACTTTTTCAAAAATCTGTTTTTCTTCAAAACGATTTGCCGGGTTTGGACTCTTTGGTTCAGATTTAGAACCGCGGCACAAAGTCGAGAGTCGAACTGTAGCCGAGGTCCCCCGCGGACGTGCTACAGACGCCAATGATCCTCAGCTAGTCACCTGCAAAGACACAAATACTCCGGTCGGGGTGCCGGAATTAGCACTCCGATGGACAAGTCAGTTCTTCTACTCAAGAAAGCTTGT
>JAPPVO010002282.1:0-11644 GCA_030407325.1 Camellia japonica
TCAAATCAGCAACTAAGCAAGCCTAACAAAGCATGCAATTTTACGGAAAATAAGGGGGTACAACATGAAGTACCAAAAGAATGCATCAAACAACTTTAGACCCTTAACAAAACTTGACAAGAAGGCCAAAATAAGGATATTTTCAGTACTGATGATGGCTCAAAACAGGAGCTAAGTAAGCTCAAAAAGGCATTCAAGATGGGGCCAAAGAGAGGTATAAAGAGAGGTACAACATGGAGGCCTCAAACCAATTTGATCCCTTCTACAATGTTGTAGAGGGACCTAAAATAAACTCAATTTCAGTTAATGGAATGCTCAAAATCAGATCATAAACAGGCCAAAGAAATCATGCAATTTTACGGTAATTTGAAGTAATTACAAAGCAAGTGCATGATAGAGAGGACAAACAGGGTTGAGCCCTTCTTCAATGTTGAAGAGGGGCTCAAAATGAGCCCACTCACAGTTTACCTCATGCTCGAAATCAGATCACTCATAAGCCAAATATTCAATGCAAAATAAAGGCATACAAGATGCTATTGAAGAAAGTGCACCATAGAGGGCTCAAACAGGGTTGAGCCCTTAAACAAAGATGAAAATGAGCTCAAAAGAGGACCACTTTCAGTAGGGGTCGGAGCTCAACACAAAAAGCAAATAGGCTTAAGATTTGAAGCAACAATGAGCTCAAAAGAGGGTGAAGTGTACTTACCCTTGAAGATCAAGACTTTGGTTGCTCTTTGCTTGATGAAAGTTGCTTCTAAGCTTCTCAAGAACCCCTCCTTGCTGCTGGAATGGAGTTGGTGATGGTGATGCTAGGTGTGATGAACAAATGGTGCCAAAACTTGGATGTTTGAAGCTTTTTGGAAGAGAGGAATGGAGGAGATGTATATGCAAGGCTCAAAGGATTTTTTTCTCTCTTTAAACCAGCTGGTGGCTGCTGGTTTTTATGGCCAAGAAAAGAGGTGAAAAGGGAGGGCAAAAAGGTGGGAAAAATATCTAGATATTTTGCTCTAAATATCTTTCAAAATATCTAGATATTTTGCTCTAAATAAAAAGTGGCGTCCGGCCACGAAGTGGGCATCTGAGGCCCCAGTGTTCCTCAGAATGACAAAACAGAGGTTCCTGCCAAAAATCGGAGAAAACCGATGCGAAACGAATGCTCGGGGGCCAAACCGCGAGGTTCGGGGCCCGAAAACCGGCTATAAGCACCGAAAGTGGCGTTCGGCCACGAAGTGGGCATCAGGGGCCCCAGTGTTCCTCAGTATGATAAAACAGAGGCACTTGCCAAATTTGAACAGAAACCGGTGCGAAATGAATGCTCGGGGGCCAAAACCGCGCGGTTCGGGGTCCCGAAAATGGGCCGTGAGCACCGAAAGTGGCGTTCGGCCACGAAGTGGGCATCTGAGACCCCAGGGTTTCTCGGTATGACAAAACAGAGGCACTTTCCAAATGTGAACAGAAACCGGTGCGAAATGAATGCTCGGGGGCCAAAACCGCGCGGTTCGGGGTCCCGAAAATGGGCCGTGAGCACCGAAAGTGGCGTTCGGCCACGAAGTGGCATCTGAGACCCTAGGGTTTCTCGGTATGACAAAACAGAGGTACCTGCCAAGAACCGGAGGAATCGGAGACGGTTGGGTGGTCCCGAACCGAGGCACACGGCCTGACGGTCCCGAAAACCGGGAACCGGCTCCGAAATGGCAAAATGGCCTACGGCCACGAAATGTAGCGCACGGCCACCGAGAGATAGTCTACGGGACCACTCCCTCCCCTCAGGAAAGAAAACAGAGAAAACCGAGTCTGGTTCGCAAACCGAGACAAGGCACAGAAGAGAGTTCGGAAGTCCGGAGGCAGGGCGCACGGCCGCGACTCTGAGACTTCTGAACGAGCACAGTATGCAACATCACCAAGCGCTCAATCGGTGACGTCTAAGTCTTAAGGTCGGTCAAAAATGAGGTGTCTACAGTTGCCCCTCTTTGACAGAACTCGGAAGTCACAAGTGACGGGAGTGAATGTCAAAGCCCAGAGACGACCCATTTTTGACAAGGCCGAAGACTGAGACAATCATACAAGATGAACAGATAAATGTGTGCCCGCAGGCAGGGGGCAAAATGCAAATGATATGCAGGGAGATTTTGATAATTGGACTTACACGCTACGCGAAGCCGGTTTGACAATTGGACTTATACGCTACGCGAAGCCGGTTTAAAGATTGGACTTACACGCTACGCGAAGCCGGTTTGAAGATTAGACTTATACGCAAAGCGAAGCCGGTTATCATTCATGATCATGCAAAGAGAGCTGTAATGAAGCAAGTATTCATGATAGATGCAACAGAGAGTACAATAGATGGAAAATTGTGACATACTCCAACCACGCTGGACTCGTGAGTGGAGGAAGAACAAAGAAAATCAATCAGAAGCGCGTTCCACGCAACCTAAGATAAATTCCAAGCATGCTGAAAATCGCGTGAGGAAGGGGACACTCAAAACACGCTGAAAGTCGTGAGAGGAGGTCCGAAAACAACTGCCCAGGTGCGTACACAACGCAACCCGAGATAAATTCCAAACACGCTGAAATCGCGTAAGGAAGGGGACACTCAAAACACGCTGAAAGTCGTGAGAGGAGGTCCGAAAACAACCGCCCAGGTGCGTACACAACGCAACCCGAGATAAATTCCAAACACGCTGAAATCGCATAAGGAAAGAAACACTCTAACCACGCTGAAATCGTGAGAGGAGATCAAGACAACAACCGCCCAGGTGCGTACACAACGCAACCTGAGATAAATTCCAAACACGCTGAAATCGCGTAAGGAAGGGGACACTCAAACCACGCTGAAATCGTGAGAGGAGGTCCAAAAACAACCGCCCAGGTGCGTACACAACGCAACCCGAGATAAATTCCAAACACGCTGAAATCGCGTAAGGAAAGGGGACACTCAAAACACGCTGAAATCGTGAGAAGAGATCAAGACAACAACCGCCCAGGTGCGTACACAACGCAACCTGAGATAAATTCCAAACACGCTGAAATCGCGTAAGGAAAGGGACACTCAAACCACGCTGAAATCGTGAGAGGAGGTCCAACAACAACCGCCCAGGTGCGTACACAACGCAACCCGAGATAAATTCCAAACACGCTGAAATCGCGTAAGGAAAGGGACACTCAAACCACGCTGAAATCGTGAGAAGAGATCAAGACAACAACCGCCCAGGTGCGTACACAACGCAACCTGAGATAAATTCCAAACACGCTGAAATCGCGTAAGGAAAGGGACACTCAAACCACGCTGAAATCGTGAGAGGAAGTCCAAAAACAACCGCCCAGGTGCGTACACAACGCAACCCGAGATAAATTCCAAACACGCTGAAATCGCATAAGGAAAGAAACACTCTAACCACGCTGAAATCGTGAGAAGAGGAACGAGACACTCAAACCACGCTGAAATCGTGAGAGGAGGTCCAAAAACAACCGCCCAGGTGCGTACACAACGCAACCCGAGATAAAGGTTTTAACCGGGGAGAATAACAATGGTGTAACCAACAGGTGTATCTCAACGTATTTCATACGGAGAGAGGGAAGGTTTTAACCGGGTAACAAGTGGTGTGAGTGTGTGTGATTGATACACAAAGTAGGCAAAGCGAGTGTGTGATAGATACACTATTTGAGCAAAGTGTAATTGATATACAAAGGGTGAAGTGAGCAAAGTGTGATGGATACACAAAAGACAAGCACAAAGTGTGATAGATGCACTAAGTGAAAATGTGTGTGATAGATACACAAAATGGATGAAGTGTGATTGATACACTAAAGCAAATGAAGTGTGTTAGATACACTGAGTGAAGCAAAAAAGTGTAATTGATACGCTAAGTGAATGGAGTGTGATTGATACGCTAAGTGAATGAAGTGTGATTGATACACAAAGTGAATGATCTCAAACGGAACTTCTTTGAATGAACCGTACATACAATAACGTGCATGACTGAGAAAGAAACTTGATAGATACAATGCATTACAATGCATGATGCTTACGGAAAGCAATAAATGGACAAAGCGGCGCTTTAGAAAGCACCTCATGAGGTGAGTGGCGGTGAACCGCTCTACTCTGATGGGGATCTCCCCTCGTGCTCTTCGAACACTTACCTTTAACTCGCAGTACAAAGGCTCTGGAATGCTAACAAGTAACAACATCTGCATGTAGGAGCCACGGCTGCTGCTTGTCTTCCTGATCATACTCACAACTTTCCCTATTCTTCAACGGGGTGACAGACTAGGTTGGTTCAGTATCCAGAATTGAGGTACACACATGCTATCTCAACCTATGGGGCTTCCATACAGATTTCAAGCGAGGGCGCGCCTCTGGGTATTTAAACCAGACTTTAGTCTCGGAAATCCCGAACCTTTGCGTTCTAGGCCACGGCCATTCGAACTCTAATTTCCACCGTCGCAGTTGGTCTCCTAGGAACTCATCGCAAACACGGCCAAGATGCCTCTGGCAGGGAATGGTACTCAAGGAGAGCACTCCTGATCGCCATTCTGGCTTGAAGTAGACTTGATTTTGAGCTTGAGGTAGAGGCACACTCATACGTCGGAACATTGGCAAGACCTGAAGAGGTACACACGGGATGCAATCTCGGAACTTACTGAAGTTGGAACAAAACTTAGATGCCCGACATCTTCTCTTTTGCTTTGCAGCCCGAAACTCATAGCTTCAGATAGGCCCTGGTTTTACTGTTCTCACATGACCTGGGTTGAGCCCTGCGGTTTTATGAAAGAACAAATTCTGTTTTGCACAAATGTGGAGAATGGCACGGCACTCTGAGCACAAGATGATTTGATTTCTTTTTGAAATTAAGAAATGAGTTCTTAACCGGGTATTGAGCCTACGACTGAACACAGCGAAAAAGACTCAACAAACAAAACAAAGGAAACAACCAAACAATCTATTGACACTCGAAACGACTCAAAACAAGAATCGAACAGAAAAACAAAACAAGACTCAAATGTGAACAGGGAGCCTGTTTCACCGGGTATTATTTCCCACCCTTTCTCATTTGTGATTCTCACATCACTCGGCCCTCAAGCTCTGTTTTTCTGAAAAAGCCCTTTTCTCACTTTTTCTCTCAACGCACATCTCTCTATTCTTCAATCTCTCAATTTTTTTATCCCTTCCCAGAGTGGTGGTAGATAAACAGCAAGTTGTGGGCTCGTGCCCCTAGCATTCTGTTAGATTCTTCTTCTTCTGCACACAGCAGTGAACTTTCCCACAGAGAGGTTGTGCCACAACTGGGTGTGTAGCAAATCTGTAGTTGACATTGGTTGACGATGCTCTGCTAGGGAGTTTGGACGTGTTAGTTCTGTCCAGATGAGGAAGTGGAACATCCTGATCCATTCCAGTTCGTGCTTCGCACTTGGCTTGATACCTCGTTGCTCGGAGGATGAGAGAGCTTTCTGCATTTTGTTGTTGACTTCAGTTGTGCCCTCTTCTGGTAGGTAGAGTGCCTTTCTTGGCAAGTATGTTGAAAATGGGGGAAAGACAGGAAGCCTGACTCAACTGTGTCCCTAGTTCATCATTTCGACCATTTTTTGTTTTAAAACAATTTTGACCAACATGAAAGTTAGATTAACATGCTTATTCGATTTTCTGATTTGAAATCACGCAAGTCAGGCTATGAGCACTGAAAATTTTCCTTTTTTGAGTCCAAGAAATTGTCCAATTTTTGGAAAAGATAGAACGATTTTCGAGAAAATAGTCAACTTCAGTAAAAATTCTCAAAAACTATTTTTGCACACGGCCACTTGCTCAACGAGCATGAACTTACTCCTGAGATGCACAACGTCGGATCCAAGGGAAAACTGCCCCTGCTTGAAGAGAGCTGCATGGCAACGGAAAGTTGCCCCTTGTTGAACGGCTGCGGCGCATTTGAATGGCAACGGAAAGTTGCCCCTTGTTTGAACGGCTCTGCGGCGCATTTGAATGGCAACGGAAAGTTGCCCCTTGTTTGAATGGCACTGCAGCGCATTGAATGGCAACGGAAAGTTGCCCCTTGTTTGGATGGCACCGCAGCACATTATGGTCAGTCCTCAGAGCGACGATTGCAACCGTACTCTCGGATACAGAGAAGGCAAGGATGGTCAAAACCATTACATGGACACAATGAATTTGAATTGTTTTTACGGCTGGACTTCAGAATGAAGTTGCCTACGTATCCCAAAGATGGGATCAAGCCTTACGTAGTTCCGGGTTAAGGTACACTCGGGTATTTAACCTCTCCTTTTATGCTCTAACTTTTGCCAAGGCGCCTGTTGCAGGTTTTCGACCTTGCGAGCTTTGTTTTCTTTTCTTTTTCATTCTTTTCTTCTTTTTTTTTTTTTTCTTTTTTTTTTTTGTTTTTCTTCTTTGTATTTTTTTCTTTCTTTTCTTTTCTTTTTTTTGTATTTTTTCTCTTTTTCTTTTCATTCTTTTCTTTGCTCTAACTTTTGCCTGGGTCGCCCTTCCGGGTTTTCGACCAGCGAGCCTCTCAAAGGGTAAAAGTGTAGCTTGGTCCATGCCAAATGGTTGTAGGTTTTGAAGTCATCCGTATCAGGAGAGTGGCTGTTGATTTGCAGAAGGATCCATCTTCGGCTCTTCGAGCACATAGGACATTGTCGCCCCTAGTTCGGGGGGTACTTCTGTTCTAGCTTTGTGAGCTTCTTTTGACGACATCTGATCCTCTTGATCTGACTTTGTGCCTCTTGCTCGAGGAACTGCTTCAAATCTGGCCACACAGGCCTCATGTTGTAGTTGACCGTTGAACCTTCTGAATTCAAGTTCAAGGTTTGAAAGCAAAGGGGTCGAGTCTCGAGACCGAGAGCGATCCTAAGCTGCACAAATCTCAAGAGCGATTCCACACATGTCTTCGCAGGACCGCGCAAAAACATTTTTCGAAAGTTTTTAAGAAAGCGACAAACGCTCGCGCTGAAGACAGTGTAGGATCAATCTGGATCAAAGCCAGGGTCCTTCTCAGTACTCACACTAACAAGCATGATTTCATTCATTAAGGGCTAGCAGCCTCTCTTTCTCTCAATTGATCAAATTTTTGCAAACCCGAGGAATTCCTTCCTCTTCGTTTTCACCGTAGTGTTAAAAAAATTTTGAAAAACTCAGGTCATTACAATGACTTCAAGGCACAAGAGAGCAGGTGGAATGCACTGCCATTTCATTCAAATCCCGGCACAACTAGCACACACGGCAGAAGCAAATGCGAGAGTGTGGAAATCAACTGCTGTTTCATTCGAAATCTATTGGCACAACTAGCTCCCTGGCAGAAACAGATTCAAAACAAAACAAAAAGACGAACGCAAAACAAAATCGTGACGCCCGAGGTAACACCCCCGGAATCACCCGACTCCTATACAACAGGACTGACTCGGTACAACAAGACAGACCCAAAACAAAAGAGACTGACTCAAAACAAAAAGACAGACTCAAAACAAAACAACAAAACTGACCCAATACCCAAGAAAATGGTGACTGACGGATGATGAACCGGTAAGCCCTGACTGGCCTTCTTTGCCTTGCCTCAGCGAAAGAACACTGGTTGCCCTTGAATTGAATTTCTGACCTAACAAAGTCTATCAGCACAAGTCCAATGTACCCGGGGATAGTGGAGCCTTCTGAAGCTATGGTTCCAGGACTACCTAGCAAAAGAGAAAACGGACAGCATCTCAGCCCAATTTCATTCACAAGAACAGATATGAACAAAACCGAATGAGTGTGCTCTCTACTGAATTCTGCCCCAAAATTCCGCTTGTAAGCTGATACCCTCAGTAAAACCGATTCCACCAAAATACTGATGCCCGCGGGCCTGATATCCAAAATACTGAATTGGTGCCCGCAGGCCTGATGCCCAAACTCGCAAACTGATACATGCATTCCCTGTAGAGACACACTCTAACAAGCACATAACAAGCAAGTGAGAGCCAAAACACCCCTATGTTGGGTAGGGTTTCCCTGTCCTATTTTGTCAGGAGCTAGGGTTTCACTACGCACGCAGCGGTTTCAAACAACCTATAAACGGGTAAGCAACCTGTCCTAGTTTGGAATGGTCACTATGGATCCGAATATGCACTAGGTCGAATGGTCAAAAAGGGTGCCCCGGTAAAACCGGGTTTTGTTCCCATGCTGTCAGAGCCCAGAGCCGATCAGCCTTATGGACATGACTTGACAAGACAAGCCTCCGGCAAATCGTTCGGGAATGACATATGGCAAACACGGTGTCCTAGGCGCACCAATGCAAATGCAATGCAAAGAAACACACAAATGTAGTCAAAACCAGATATCATGAGTTCGAGTCAAGTTCTCTAAATCCCCAGCAGAGTCTCCAGAAACTGTAGACGTCCCCGAACGCCCCGGGAGGTGTTAGGTCCCGTTCTGTTCATGTTGGGGTCACTACAGTTCAAGGACTCAAATGTCACGGTTTCTCAATCTTGAACCAAAGAGTCCAAATCCGGCAAATCGTTTTGAAAACAGATTTTTTTGAAAGAAGTGCCAAACAATGGACTGCTTTGCCAGATAACAGAGTCGCCACCTAAAATTTTTTAAATGGGAAATTTAGGAAACCCTGACTCGTGCCAAGGCCACGTGTCCGTCATCACCAAAGTTGGCTCGGGAACTTGGGTACGATTGGGGAAGGTCACATCGTGAGCACCCCCGCTCGCCCGGTCAAAGACCGGCCTCTACTAACCATGATATCTGTTTTGAAAACATTGTATGCTCTTATTCCGGTTATTAGCCTAGGTTACTATGTGATGCTCGCAGCAAATAAGTATAGACTGAGCCGCCTGAATTGGAACGAAACATTCATGTTTGTTTGTTTGAAAATGGTTTGATGGTGCTACCCGCAGGTAGGCTAAGACGCGGATTTGCCACCCTCAGGTGGGCTTAGAAAACATGATTTTGCCACTATCTAGTGGGCTTAAAACAAACATTTGATGAATTGCTCCAATCCAAGCAACACAACCTCCACCCACAGGCATTCAAGAAGTTATATCACATAAGCATAGCCTCATGGTAAGCATGCTCTTCATGGCAGTCACTCACACGCATGCAAGGATGCTAAAGCATAAGTACTTACCGAGTACTCCAAGCCAAAACAGAAAACTTATTAGAAATCATGCATGATCCTAATTATACAGAAATGCCTAATGCAACGCATGCAATAATGCAACTATAGCAGGCTCGGCTATTCTAAACATGGTATATGAAATGCTACAACTAACACGTATTCAATTCGGAATTGAAATACAAATGCAGTTTGTATGATGCGCCGAGCCCGGTGCGTGCAAAACAGATGAATGAATGCAAACATGCTATCATACTGTATGCTAATTGAAATATGCCCTATATCTAACCATCGTAAGCGGATAAATAAAAGGGAGAAAGAAATGGGGGTTGGAAGACATACATCACACTCACACACCCTTATTACAACATTGCCCTCGCGCAGAGGGTCCGAATAAATAATACAGTCCGAATAAAAGAATATTACAGTCCGAAATATTACAGTCCGAAATAATATACAGATTTCTAATAAAGACTGCAAACTGGCATGCAAGCCAGGGGGCCGCCTCGCTTCTGATGAATGATGTATGCTGGACTGTGTTGCGCGGAAATCCACTGGGATGCCCAATCTAGCCTCTGTTTGCAATTTTCTCGAAATGCGTGCCAAACTCAGAAAAGTTGTTGATCCTTGATTTTGCTGCAACAGAGAGCAGGAAAAGGGCATAGCAATGTATTTCACAAATATATGCATGCCTCGATCCTCGTGCCACCAATCACGCATATCGATGCATGATGGCCGAGGAATCGGATTGCACAACTCATATATAGGGTGCAATGCAGATGAATGCTACGACAAAACCTAACTCCATCATGGGTTATCCGGAGTGTCGGTGACTGGAGAATTGAGACCCGTTCCGTCACTCGGAGTACATAACGTGCCTCGTTTCCTGTCCCGGGCTAACTCCTATCCCGAACACAATGCAATATGCATGATATGCATGAAATGCAACTAGATACAGCCTAGTATGTACAATGCTGATGAAAACGAGATGAAAATGAGACGCCTCGAAAAGGGTGCACGCGGGAGCGCAAACCGAGTGATGATGTGAATGTAATCGGATAAAATCGAAGTGCCTCGAAATGCGTGCCCACAGGCGCGCAAACCGAGGCGATGATATGAAATGCAAAATCGAATAAAACCGAAGTGCCTCGAAATGCGTGCACACGGGCACGCAAACCGAGGCGATGACATGAAATGGAAATCGGATAAAACCGAAGTGTCTCGAAATGCGTGCACACGGGCACGCACACCGAGGCGATGATATGAAGTGGAAATCGGATAAAACCGAAGTGCCTCGAAATGTGTGCCCACAGGCACGCACACCGAGGCGATGATATGAAGTGGAAATCGGATAAAACCGAAGTGCCTGGAAATGCGTGCACACGGGCACGCAAACCGAGGCGATGACATGAAGTAGAAATCGGATAAAACCGAAGTGCCTCGAAATGCGTGCACACGGGCACGCAAACCGAGGCGATGACATGAAGTGGAAATCGGATAAAACCGAAGTGTCTCGAAATGCGTGCACACGGGCACGCACACCGAGGCGATGATATGAAGTGGAAATTGGATAAAACCGAAGTGTCTCGAAATGTGTGCCCACAGGCACGCACACCGAGGCGATGATATGAAGTGGAATGAAATGGCATACGGAATGCCACGATGGGCTTACACCAACATGGGAGAGCCTCAGCTCACTCACATAGGAGGCCGTGAGATGAAAATGGGTGCCTCAAAATGCGTGCACACGGGCACGCAAATCGAGGCGGTGACATACGCAATGCAAATGACATACGGAATGCAAATTGGGCTTACACTAACATGAGTGGACCTCAGCCACACTCACATCAGATGCCGTCGGATAAAACCGAGGCGATGATGAAATGGAACGGGAAATGATATGCAAGCATGCAAACCAAATTTCAGCACCTAAATGAAGGGGAAAACAGCCCCGAAATGATACGAAATGACGACCAATGCATGAAATCATCCCGAAATGTGATTTTAAGTACCCGAAATGGCCTATAGCCATACTAAACATGTACAACATGATCATGACATGCAAACCAGTAGCAAGGCAGCCCCAAATATTGGCATTTTTTTAGTAACAAACAAAGCTAAATAAACAACCACAAGCATGGCAAAAATAGCTTGCAAAAATGGGGGAAAAGAGGAGAATTACAAAGCAAGTAGTATATACAATGCTCAAACTGAAAAACACAGTTCTACAAAATTTAAGAGGGGCCAAAAACATGATTATTTACAGTAGATGAGATCCTCCAATTCAGTGTGTAGACATGCTTAAAATGGCATGCAAAAATGAGCCTACAAAGGGCTACAACATGAGGTACCATAAGCAAGCATCAAAAAACTTTGGACCCTTAACAAAACATGAAAAATGAGTTATTCTAAGACACTTTCTAAGCCTGATGAAGGCTCAAATCAGCAACTAAGCAAGCCTAACAAAGCATGCAATTTTACGGAAAATAAGGGGTACAACATGAAGTACAAAAGAATGCATCAAACAACTTTAGACCCTAACA
>JAPPVO010002284.1:0-35752 GCA_030407325.1 Camellia japonica
GCGTGGTAGGGCTGGTTGTTGACGGGAAAGGGGCGCCTTCTGCCGGAAGGCGTGATGGCCATGGCTTTGTATTAAGGATTTAGGGTTTGATTGGGGCAGACGAACAAGATGAGGGTTTTTGGAGCAAGGGGATTTTGATTTCGCCTCTATTCTAGCTCATGTATATGTATTTTGAATGACTAGAAATCTATTTAAATAAATAATTTAGATAATTTTTTGGTATATAAATTGTATTTTTTTGAAAAATTATTATACTATTTAGATAATTTTTTGGTATATAAAAATTGTGTTGTTTGAAAAATTATTATACTAAAAAATATTATTCTACATACCTAAAAAGTTTAAAACTTTCATTGTTACGTATTGGTAAAATTTGCTACTGATTTGTAATTATTTTTATGACTTTTGCTAATATGTTTTTTTTTTTTTTTGTTAACTTATTAAATAAAAAATGTTGACAAGGGATACTTATCATTTCTAAAATTATAGGATATAATTCGTATTCAAGCAAAAATTTGAGTGTGTATTTGTAATTTACCTTAATGGGGTATTTGTTTAGAAGGACGCGAAAGAGCAAACTGTAATACAATATGTATTGTTAAATTTATTGACTTGTAATCTGATGTTCACTAAACTAACTAAACGATGAATTAGTGAATTTATTGGACACGGAGTCCAATCCCACACTTCAATCTCATGAAACAAACGCCCCCATGAAAGTAAACTAAATTAGCATATTTTAATAATATGTTTTTCTCCATATGTGGTGACTTATAACCTCCCTGCGTTGAGATTCTATTTATCCCTTTTAGAATCTATTTTATACTCCGATATACTTTAATTGATGACTTATTATCGGATATATAATATATTAAGCCATATACGTCTCTATTAAAATAATAATATAGGCTTCTTTATCTTTCATAAAATTATAAAAGGCTTTTATAATTTATAATTTTTATTTTTGTACAAAGAATCCATATTGATTCATTGTATCACTTATAACATGTTTGGTGAAATATAAATTTATAATTAGGTAAAAATTATTTTATCTTCGTGGTTTGAAATCAACTTTACCTCTTGTGGATGTTATGCCTTTTTCGAATCTAAGGTATTGTTTCCCGCACCAACTTGTTTTGACCAATAAAGAGTTGCGCACTTAATTTTTAAAGGGAAATTAAGAAACCTTTAACAATGAAAACTAAGTTAAGATCTAGTTCGTCATAATTAAGAAAATTTTGGGTTCGGAAGCTTAGGTACGAAAGGGAAAGGCCATTTGCATGGAAACACCCCATTTTGCCCAATTCGAAGATTGACATCTACTCACTCTCTACTTTATGATTTTAATGGTTAATTGTTCACATAAATTCATTTTTAGACCTGAAACCCTTAACTAACCTAAAACTATGTGATTTGAATAAAATAAAAGTTATTTACTTTAAATTAAGATAATAAAGCCATAATTTTTTTTTCTTCAAAACAATGATTTTTAATAAAAGGTGGGCTTTAACAACCCATGGCCATAAACTCAACCTAAAATGAATAATTTCCACAAAAAAATTCAAAACATTCAATTTTGCATATAAAGAACATATAAACTTGCATAATTGAAAAACAATGCAAATAGCACACACATGCTAAGGAAGAAAAGAGGAACTTACTCGGATGCCCACTTACGCGCCTTACATGTGAGATATGAAATAAATATTACCTAATATGTACAACTAAACATGCAAGAATGATCCTAGACCCTGTTTGAGGCTACTACATAATGAATATGCACACAAATACAAGTAACAAATAAAAGCAAAAATATAACATAACTAAATGATAATCTAACCAGGCCATGCATGCGGATTATACAATTAAAATAAACCTAAGAACATGCTATTCTAATGGAATAGATGAAACATGCGAGGAAAGGGCGAAAAACTTAGTAAAGACAATAAACTACATGATGATCATGCCATTCTAACACCCTTACATAATTACATACAAAAAGATAGGCAAGAAAAGGTACTGAAATAAAAGAAACAGAGAACTTACCCGCTAGTTTCAATGAACTGAAGAACTCTCCAAGAAATATAGCGACCCCGGTCTTTTCCCATTTGGTTGTTGTATCCGGACTTAGGTTCCGTGGATCCTGTCATTATTTAATTGTTGTTGTCGTCCTTTAATTTCTTATTTTGAGTTATAGGATGTATTGGGCAGGTTTGTTGCAGGTTGGTTGGGTTTAGGAACCAAGTGTTGCTGTCCAGATTTTTGGACCTTCGCTCGAGCGAGGAGTTGGTCGCTCGAGCGAGCTTTTGTTTTGGTCCTTCGCTCGAGCCAGGGTTTAGTCGCTCGAGCGAGAGTGAGTTTTGTGTCTGGTGGCTCGAGCCAGTTGTTTCTTCGCTCGAGCAAGCGATTGCGTCTAGTATAGACCTGAGAGCAGTGGTTCTTCGCTCGAGCGAGATTTCCTTCGCTTGAGCGAGCGAGGTGTATGTTCTCGAGTTCTTCGCTCGAGCGAGCATTTTGTCGCTCGAGCGTGCTTCTGGGTTGCAGACCTGAAGCATTGCATTCTTGGCTCGAGCGAGACTTTCTTCGCTCGAGCGAGTCTTTCTTGTGTCTGGTCGCTCGAGCGACCAATTCTTTGCTCGAGCGAGCCTGTCAGGTTTAAATAGGCAGCAGTGGGGAAATTCAGTTTTTTTAATATTCTTTTGATCCAAAACCCTAGGTCCGACTTCTCTCTCCCTCCACTCACCTTCTCTCTTAGATTTCATCTCTTTTTAGGGTGTTTCTACCCTAGGTTCTTTATTAAAAGATAGAGGGGATTGAGGGCTTCGTTTTAATCTGAGAATTTAGCGGTTTGGAGCACTTTGGATTTTGGTCATCATCTTCATCTTCTCCATTCGGGTATTTACTTCGAGGTAGGGATTTCCTACTCCATATTATAGGTTTTGTTCTAAGTTTTGGTATTTTGATATGTTGGGGGTTGTTTGGTAATTTTAGGAAAAACCCTAGTGTTGTAATAATTTATTTGTTTGTAATTAATTTAGGGAAAACTGGTGAATTTAGTTGAATTCATGGAATTGGAACATTCGAGATTAATGGTGTAGTTGAATAGTTTAATCACTCACCTATGAAAATGTTGCGTTTATGCTTATTGATACATTTATTTCCTGTTTAGAAATAAATGTTTTGGGCTATCGGTGGAGGATAGTCGTGATTGTTGTAGACATTGCATGGGGATTAGGGAAAACTGAAACTAATCACATTGGTTGAGTCATTGATTTTGACTGTTGAATTAATACAGAAAATACGTGTATTGATTGAGTATTGTATATGACAAGTGTTTACTACATTGTATATGCATTTTGTTTGGGAGGAGATAGGGATGTACTCCACGGTTTAGGGGAAGATAGGGATGGACCTCTAAACCGGATTTTGTTTGAAGATAGGGGATGGACTCCATTAGCACCACTAATATGTGTGCTTATTGATTTATGGAAGTGTTTTTACATGTTGTTGATACAGCACTAAAATGTGTATCAATCGGGAAATATGGAAGTGTTTTGGTATGAGCCTTAGTCTCATTTGTTTTGTTGATATTGGAAGGAATGTTAATGTGATCTATAGTTCACTGTTATAGTTTGGCCAGGTTCTGAGCCACATTGGTATAAATGGAAAGTTGAATAAATAATGGGAAGTGAAACGTGTCATGAAACTGTATGTTGATGAAATGGATATTTGTGTTAACCATCTATTGAATGCTATTGCTTTATTCAATGCTTATATTTGGTTTAGTATATTTCTACTGGGCTGTGGCTCACCCTATACGGGAACATCATTTTCAGGTCCAGGTGATATGCTACCTCCAAGGACTTAGCTTGGAAGGATTTGGATTTTGAAGACTTGTCTTTAGTTATTTGCTTTATTTGATATTACATGTAAACATTCAGGCCAAGGGCTTAATTTGTAGTTGAGTTAGAACTCATATTTTTGTGTCCAAGTGGTAGCTTGGAAAGATGTAAGCCTGTAGGGCATTTACTTTGATGTTACATGGGATGTCGTTCAATAAAAGTACTCTGATGGATGATATAATAATTGGTTTTCTTTTATCAATGCATGTTAATGTTATATATATATGTATATATATTATGGGTTTATTTTGAGGGCGTTACAAGAAATATGCAAGAAAACTCAAAGTTTTCTTGCTTGCAAGCCTTCCTCAAGCTTAGGTTTATAAGATAGTTCAAAGTCTTCAGGCCTTAGAATGATTTTCAAAGGCTTAGTGTGACAACCCCGTTCTGTGATATGCTGTTAATCTTTAATTATCTTTGTAATGGTGTGCTTAATGTGATTTAGGATGCTAATCAAGTGATTATATGTGTTTTTGAATTTATATCTGTCCATCGTAAAGATATTTGTTCTATATTCTGCTATAATCTGAAATTAAGGGTCGTAGAGGCCTCAGAAACCGAAATTGACTGTATCATTGTAATTAACATAATTTTTAGAGCCTACAATTAAATTTAATTAAAATTTGATTCGAATCAAATTAATTAGATTAAATTGATTACAATAAGTTTAATTGATTAACCTTAATCAAGTTTGATTAGTCTAAGCTAATTACCTTATATAAATAAGATGAGATGGTGATTAAGCTCATATATTTGAGCTCTTCTTCAACAATTTGGCTGAGGTTAAGCATTAGAGAGAGTGTGTGTGATTCTAAGAGAGGGAAGACTCAAATTTTGTGACATTTTGTTCCTAGGTCCGCTCGAGCGAAGGATGTTAAGCTCGAGCAGAGACTTACAACTCTCAGATTCTCGCGAGTTTGCAGGTGGGTCGCTCAAGCGCAGGAAGTTGAGCTCGAGCGGAGAATGTTGGCTCCTAGTTGTTTCACTGTAGCTCTGTAAAAATTTTGGGATTTTTCATTTTATGCTCAAGCGAGGGAGTTGTTGCTCGAGCAAGCCTTTCGAGTTTGTGTCTTACGATCAAGCGGACTGCGCAATATTAACAAATTAAAAAGGACGTTCTAGATCATTTCTTCACCTTTTTCATTTCTATCTTCTTTCATCTCTCCTCATTTCCGAAAACTCTCTATTCTCACTCTAAAATACCTTCCATTTCACTAAAATTTAGCTTAGATCACCTACCAGAAAAGAAGAACACAAGAAGATCATCATCCTTATCGATTGAAATTTTGTTTGGTGAAGGATTCTCCTAGAAGCTTTGCCATCTTGCTTGATCATTGAGGTAGGGTTACTTTTAACCTTGTATTTCTTTGTTTTGAAGAAGTGATTGTGGTATTGTTGTGGCTTAAGAGGAAATGTGGATGTTTGAGTTAAAATAACCCTTCTTTTGCATTAAATAAACTTTTTCCCCTCTTTTAATTAAAATTTCCTAAACTCTTTTTATCAAATATGTATATTATGGTAATGGAAACGCTGGTAAGTGAAGAAATGAGGAAAGCCCCAAAATATGATAAAACCCTAATTACAATTTTGGGTAGAGAATGGTAATTAATTGAAGATTTTCTTTAAAGTATTAGGATATTGTGAATAATAAGGAAATGTGATAAGTGGATGTTATTGTGAAGATGGAATTGTGAATTGGTTAGTGGTTTCTTTTGTATGTTATGTGATGTTGCATTCTTGACAATGTTGAATGTTGATGATTGAATGGAAATTTGATGAATTGTTCACTGAGCATAAGTCCATGTAAGAGTCAGTGTTGGCTTTGTGTGAGTTATGTTGGTACCCACGCGGGGGAAGTTAAAGGTGCCTAATTGCCCTGTCTAGGCTTATCGCTGAACGAATGTGGGAAAATATTTTGGGTGTCCACTGGTCTTGCCGTATTATAGTCAACAAAAGTGGAAAAATGGATGATTTTGGGTGCCCACTCCCTGCCGTATCATAGTCGGCAAATGTGGGGGCGGTTTTTAAACAAAAGAAACTTGTATTTGGACTTGGAATCTTACATGGGACTCAAGGGTTATTCTCTTTGATGTGATTGTTCAATTGTTATAGTGTTTACATGATTGACAGTAATTACCTGTGTACCTAAACTCCTTAATGTGTTTTGTGTCAATGATGTCACATGCTTATTCAAATAATTAAATACTTGGTTAAATGTATTCTTACAGGGCATATAGCTCAACCCTATTTTATTTTTTAGGAATTGATGATACACCACCTTCTTGATGGGTTGGAGAAGACAGACAGTAGTTCATTTTGGGAAAGTTTAGTTCAAGAATATTATGTTGTTGATGTAGAAGACATTGTACCTATACTTTTGAATTTGCTTCGTCATTTTTTGTATGCCCTTGAGGCTTATTATTTTGAAAGGCCACCTAGATTATTGAACTGGAAAGTGAAACCAGGATGTTTTTGTAAATGTTGAATTGTAATCTCTTAAGTCCTAGTTCAATGAGAAAGATGACCTTTGGTTTATATTATGGTGTTTGTATTGGCATGTTCTTGTATGTTTTAGCAGGGCGTTACAAATTTGAAGACTTGAACTAAAAGATTGGAGATTTAAAGAGCTAGGCTCAAGAACTAGCTTAATTTGGAATAGTTTAAGGCTCTAGGTGAGCAATTGAACCTTAGATTGTGAATTAAAATCTTATAGCTTGTGAATTCAAGAAAACTTTGTAATTTAGTGCAAGAAATGAGCATAGCATGAAGAATTTAGTGTTAAATCATACATGCATGCAAGAAATTATGAAGGCTCATGCTTTTGAACATGATTTATGATGTTTCAGTTTGAATTCGAAGTCATATTGCACATGCATGTATGAATTGTCATGTTTTAAGGTTCAATTTTAAGTCTTGAAGCTTGTGAATGCAAGATATAAAACATGGATTTTACAAACATATAGTTTAAGGTTTGAATTTTGTTGAATTCATGGAGTTTTGAACTATGGGTTGAAGCTAACTTCAAATATATATATTTGGGAGTGTTCTTGCATAGTTGAGTGAGTCATGCATGAAATTAAAGCCTTGGATATGTGTTTGAAGCTCAAAACAGAATTCTGGAAATTCCAGAAATTCGACAAACTGCTCGAGCGACCAAAAGGTGGCTTGAGTGCACATATCGAGCATCCAGTAGTTTTGTAGACATTGAAGGTTGGCTCGAGCGACCAAAATACCGCTCGAGCGACCACCTTTTATTTTCAGTCTTGGCTCGAGCAACCAAGAAGTTGGCTCAAGTGTAAAATAAGAGCATCTAGCACTTTTGCAGACTGAGGGGTTCGCTCGAGCGACCAATGTTGCGTTCGAGTGAAGTACCCTATTTCAGAAAACTTTGAAAAGTTGTGTTATGTTTTAATTTTCGTTCTACTTCATTTCTAAGCATTCTTAGGCATACATTGAGCATCCTAAATGAACTAAAGAGTTAGAAAGAAGCCTAAGAAAGATAAACGAATTAAAGAGTGGATTGAATTGTATTGAGACCCAATTTCTATATGTGTTACAAATTTTGTAGGGTCAACTCTGAGGACGAATTAGCCAACTGAATACTGTGAGTAATATCTTAGTAAAAATATTTTCATGTATATTAATTTTTGAATACTACCTACGTGCAAGTTTTCTATACTTGTGAATTTATATTATGAATGAGTATTCTATTTGTCTGCTTTGTAAAAGAATCTGTAAAGTGATTGATAAGTACGAATACAAAATGGGCCCAAGGTCGTTTGGTATGTTTGATGAGAATATGAAATGGGCCCAAGGTCGTTTGGTATGTTTGACGAGAATATGAAATGGGCCCAAGGCCGTTTGGTATATTTGACAAGGACACTGAATGGGCCTAAGGCCATTTAGAATGTTTGACAAGATAGACCTAAGGTCATCTTATATATGAATTGGATCAAAAGCCATTTTGTATGTTTGTTAAATGGACCAAAGGTCATTTTGAATAAGGAATTGATTTATAGCGATCCTGATTTAGACCTAACCCATCTATTGCTTTTGAATTCGGTAAACCCTATCCGTGACGGTTGTTATTTTCTCTTCATATTTGGTTTTGGCTTCAAGGGTCGACACCACCCTTGTTGGCGTCGACACTGCCTCATTTTCTTGGTCTTGTTCTGCTTCAAAGGTCAACACCAGCCTTGGTGGTGTCGACACCATCTTACTGTTGTGTTCCTGGTTAGCTACTAAAATTTAGGGTCAACTCCAGCCTTTGGTGGTGTCGACACTTGCCTTTTGTTGTTGGCCTCTGGGGTCGACACTAGTTTGGGAGGTGTCGGCCCTTGACTGCTGCTAAAACTAGATTTGGCTACTGAAATTTAGTATCGACACCTCCAGTCTGAGGGTCGACACCTTGTCTGCTACCAGCGTTGGTAGTTCTACCATTTCTTCCTGAGGGTCAACACCTCTGGCTCGAGGGTCAACCCCTGTGGCTCTTTTTTGCAGATTTTGTTCGGCTTGGGCCCTACTTTTTGGGAATTTTGACTTGTTCTTTTTATTTTACTTTGGAGCCATTATTCAATTAATACCTAGTCACTATAAATAGACCCATAGACACTTCTCTCTCATTAGTTGCTTCCCTTTTTTCCTTTCTCACTCATAACTCTCTCTCTCTTTCTCTCAAAACTTACCTTTTCTCACATAGATCTTTAGATCTACTCACTTAGAGGAACCTTCTCATCTTGGTCCTTTGAGATAGATTGTAGATCGCCTTAAGGGCTTCCTTTTGATCCTTGTGGCTTGTGGTTTCATTGACATTGGGTTTTTCTGAGTTCTTCTCTTCTACCTTCTAAGCTTGAGGTAGGGAATCTTTGCACCTCCTCATGAGTTTTAACTTGGTTATTTGTTTTTATAAAACCACCTTGTGAAAGAAAAAAAAAAAAAGGATTTTTGAACAATCTTGGGTTTTGGTTCAAAATCAAAAGAAGGGGTTTTCACATGGTTCCTTGGGAATGGTTGTGAGATTGGAAATGAGGTATAGAGGTAAAAAAATGGTCGGTTTTGACATTTGGAATTGATTTTGAAAGAAAATGAGGTTTTTGCCCTAAATGTTGATTTTGTATAAATAATGCTATTGATGTTAGAAACATGGAATTTGATGGTTATTGATGAAGATGGTGGAATTGAGTATGTATTACCACTCACATCTTGGAATTTGGAAAGTTTATCTTTGTGGAAATTATTTTCTCTTTTTAGATATATCTATTTTGGGCTATCGGTGGAGGATATCTGTGATTGTTGTAGAAATTGCATGAAAACTAAGTGAATTGGACTATTTTCTCATCCATTTTCATTGAGCATCGTTGCATATTATCACTTTTAAAATGTATATTGTTTTGAGCAAAATGGTGAATACTTGGTGAATTTGGGTAGGGGGTGTGGTTACTAAGATAAGTTGGCCTGTGTTTCCTTGGTGAAAGACCAGAAATCCACGCAGGTAGGTGTTGAGCCTTCCAGTTAATACCGGTAAAAATGGCAAATTGGTAGTACTTGTATAGTCTACTTGCAGACACGTACCTAGAGATTCACAGAGTTGTATACACAGTCCGATTTTCTATTAAAAGGGGCAATGTTTCATGAATGGTGATATAAATCTGGTATTGCATGGTTTGAAAGAAATATAAAAATGTATTTGTCATTAGTATTGCATATTCATTTCACCCTTATATCTTTGTTAAGATTCATATACTGTGTTGGATTATTTCTATTGGGCTTTGGCTCACCCTATGTGGGAAAACCATTTACAGGTGTTGATGATATGCCTCCACCAAGGCAATAGCTTGGGAGGACTTGGAAGCTAGAGCTTCATTTTGTGTTTTTTGTTGTATTTGTTTGTATAGGCCTAAGGCTTTAACTGTATTGGATTTTCCATTCATTTTGTTGTAACCAAGCACTGTCTTGGAAAGTTCTAAGCCTTTAGGGCATTCTACCTGCATGTGTTGCTCTTTTGTATAAGAAATTGGAACTAGTGGAAGTTAATTATTTCATCATGTTTCGTCTTTTAAATTAATATTGTGGATGGGTTATTGTAAGTATTTCGGGGCGTTACATGATTGAACCAAAGGTCGTTTTGAGTATGAATACGAATGTGAACATGATCATGACTATCAAAATGACCACGGAATTGATTGGACCAAAGGTTGTTTTGAGTATGAATACGAATGTGAACATGATCATGACTATAGACGTGCACATGAATATGAATTTGGACATGATGGACCTGGGGTCGTTTGTACATGTGTTTTCACAGACCGGGTGATCATTTGTGTATGGATCCATTAGACCTGAGGTCAGTTTATGAATAAATGTTTGGACCCAAGGTCGTTTTGCCCCTTTGATATGCCTTTAGCATAATGGAATGGGCCTGAGGTCGTTTTGTTTTGATAATGATCTACATGTGCTGCTCATGAGTATGATTTACCTATTTAAGAGGCTTATTTGTGGCACCCCAAAATATTTAATTAATACCACAACCAACCACGACTATTAATAAAAAATAATAATAATCTATAATAGTAAAATAGAAGAATTAATTTTGTGATTGTATGCGATAAAGTAAAATTTAATAATAATAGAAGTAATAAAATAAATAAGCTATACGTGTTATGTAAACTAATTTGTCATTGCGGTTATCAAATATGTGACGAGGAAATTTATTTAAGGCTAAGTTAATCACTAACTAATGTGAAAAGATTAGCATGTATAAATATAATTAAACGAATTAAATACCACACAAATAATTATAGTTAAAGATAATTATGGTTGTATGTGATGATATATGATTAAATAAATAAATAATAATAAATATATAAATCTAATTCGGCATTAGGTTATCAAATATGAGATTAATTAGGGACTATTATTTGGGGCCAAATTAACACAAATATGGAATTATAATACTAGTTGGGCCAAATTAGAATTAAAGATAGTAAGTAAATAAATACAATAGTAAAAGTAAATAATAATAATAATAATAGTGGGTGTGGTAGTAAAATAAATAATTAATTTTCTGTGGGTATACAATAAAGTATAATTTAGTTAGGGATTAATTTGTTTATATAGTTATATTAAGAATCTGGGCCAAAATGTAAATATCTTATTGTGGAGAAGTAATTTGGAAATACTCTTCTGATCCTGGAGAACGCTCGTGATCCTCTTCTGGTCACCTGAAAAGGAATAAACACTCCGGTCAGGGGTGCCGGAATTAGCACTCCGACAGACAAGTCAGTATCCACACTCAAGAATGCTTGTATTCTAAGTTAAGCACAACAATTCTCACATACCACCTTCTGGCTGATGTTTCTTCTATTTATATCTTTTCTTCTTTGGGCCTCGGGATTAGATCCATTTCCCACCTCATATTCAGCACATTTTATAATAGACCGATCTTCACTCGGCCCCTTGCTTAATCGGTTATTTGGCCGAGTAGGGTTGGATTTGAGCTTTCGAGCCAATTGCCGAGTGCTTCGAATCTCGACTCTCCGAGATTCGACTATCCGAAATCTCTACGACTCCTAATTCTCAGCCCCCACACTTATATATATATTTAGATAAGTGATAACCTACGTTCTTAATGAAGGAGATCTGAATGAATTATGAAAAAGGATTGAGAATCGGCAAGATCGCCACGTGTCGGCCACAGGGCGTTTCTACTTCTCTATAAATTGGGAAGAACTGATCAGAAGCCTTAGAGTGATTGAAATCAGTGAGGAAAGAAAAAAAAGAAAAGGAAGAAAAGAAAAGAGAGAGGGGGAGTTACGTAAATAGGAAGATTGTGTTAGTAAAGGAAAGGCTAAGGGTCAATATTAAAGTGAGCTATATTATACCTTGAGTTACCATAATGTATTTTACGTATGTTTTGACTTACCATAACTTATTTTATACAAGTTATATTTTATAAGTTATATTAATTCAAGTTATGTTTTAGAAATATTTCAGTTACGTGGATTAATTTCTAAACTTTATTTCTTTAAATGAAACCCATGGATATATTTGTTTATATTTTAAAGAATATTTGACTATGACCTTATAAACAATTATGTTTTGTAAGTACCACCACAGGAGTCCCACGCCTTGGGAGACTTAAATAACCATTGGCCTCTGTTTGGCGAATTTGTGTTCCTCTGTTTGTCATGGATCCATTGACCTCTATTTTGATTGTCACGTCTGTGACCTCTGTTCTGTTCCGTTCTGTTCTGTACCGTGGTTATGATTATTTATTTACATAATTTCTGTATTTCAGTCTCTGCCACTTAAATGATTTATTTACCAAATTGAGTTATGTAAATGTTTTGGCTTAACTAACTGTGTGAGTGATTTTCTGATCACACTGCCTCCTTAGTGATTCAGCTGTAGAACACAGACAGAATAGATGGCACCCTGCTGTCCTGCACAGAAAGAAAAGGCTCCGGCGGTAGTTCTTCCACCCGGGGGCACTCCGACGATCAAGTCAGTATATCTTTCAAAGATAATCAAGTATTCAACTCACAAGCTTGAGCATAAAAAGCATACCTTTGACCCATGGGGTGCCTACCTTTTATAGTCAATACAGTCCTAGTCCCAATAGGAGCCTAACTCCAATGGACTCAGGACTATTGCTAATCTGGAACTCCCAATGGGTTTAGGACAAAACTCTGCAAGAGTTTTGCCTTTATCCACACTGAAGTCTTCTCTCAATCTAGGACTCTTGTCCTTTATCCGCTTATCTCGGATTCCGATATCTTCGGAGATAACCTCGGCAATTCCGTGATTACCTCGGCAATTCCGCGATTACCTCGGCATAACTTATTGCGACACGTGGCACCTCGGCCGACATGTCGGCGTCACCATGCCACGTGTTAGTACTCAGAAAATATGTCCCCACAACTGCCCCCTAGGTTCTATTACCTCGGCATACTGAGGTGATGGAACCTACATGTTCCTCTTTCCAGTACGTTGGCGTCAGAACTCTTGAGCCAAAGTCATTCTATTTAGGCCGACATGTCTTCTTTCAAGAACAAAATTTAAAATGAACTCTTTCACGTGTATGAGCTGTCTGCATCACTTCTCAACCGTTTCTCTTACGTGTTTTATTTTCATTGGCCCGTACCTATGACGCGCTCGTAAGCCGTCTTTCATCTGTCCGCGCCGTCTGACGCATGCGATTTTCTAGGCGCACTAATGCCTCATTTTGCCGCCGTTTCAGTTTTTGACAAAATCTTTTGTCTCTCCCCTTTGCCCTTCACTTTTCATTCATTTACCTGCATTCTTTTTCTAAAGCTCTTTTCTCTTTGAATCCGCCATTACTCAACTCCAAGTCTGCAACTGTTTCATTCTTCTATCTAGTAGAGCTCTCGCCACTGTAACCGTCGTCTGTCCTCGGCGAATTTCGTTCCAGCCTCACTTTATCTGGTAAGCATCTGGCCCTTCCTTTCCCATTTCTCGATCGTTTCTGGAATTCCTGCTTTACTGTTCTGCTCTAGTATTTAATTTGTGAATCATTCACCTGAATGCATCTTATTTCGTGATTTTGCACATGTCATGAACACCTGCACTATTTCACCACTGTTCTTGGCCTTCAACTCTTTGTACGCTTTAGGCTCTTAATAGCCCACCTTCGTTCTTGATTCTGAAATCTTGTCTTGTTTCTGTTTTCTGTGTTTTCCCAGATTCGAGCCTCCAATCTTTGCTTTCATAGATTTAGGGTTGGGATTTGTTATAGAACCTTCAAGTTTTAGGAAAAACTGAAACAAGCCTCACCAATACATACCTGGTTTAAGCCGAGGTCCCAAACCCTTTAAAAGCACCTGTTTCTGTAGTTAAGTACCTTCATACCAAAATCATGGGTATGTGGAGACACAGGGTAAACACCCCAACAAAACTTGAATTCTTTAGGCAAGAGTTCTCCATCCCAGATGATGTTCACCTTAGGCTAGCTGGTGACGATGATTCCATCATGCCTTCAGACAATACGATGCCTTTCCCTATTGTAGCTTTTGTTGAATGTGGACTTCGGCTTCCACTCAATCCCCTCTTTCGTGAAGTTCTTCACTACTACACCCTGAACCCTATGCAACTCACCATTAACTCCTATAGAGTGCTTAATGGTATCATAACCTTAGCCGACAAGAGAATGTTAGGATCACCTCGCCGACATCCAATACTGTTATACTATGTGCGCCCTTAACCTGAAAGAAAAGGTTATGTGTATTACCTTAAGCCGAGATCTACCGAATTCAAAATTGTAGCCGACCTCCCAGACTCTAACAAAGGGGCTGGAGATGATTATCTTATTGCTTCTGGAAATTGGGAGTTTGGCCCAGACGAAGATGTCCATCTCTTCCCTCTTCCTCGAACGTTAAAGAGGGCAAGGGTAAGAGCCCAACGCCAACTACTTAGCTGTTGTGTTTTTTTTAAGTCTTCAAAAGATTTTATCTGTTGCTAATGTTTGCTCTTCTTTGCAGACGTTCGCAAGCCACCAAAGGGCTTCGCCAGTCCTATTTCCTGGAAAAGACCTGAAGAAGCTCCTGGACCTTCCGATCCAGAAGCGCAAGGCTCCACTGGTGTTGAACTTCATCCCTACCTACAAATCTACCTTGCCCGACGTTCCAAAAAGAAAGAAAAAGAGCTTATCGCCTCCTTCTGCTACCACTATACAAACCGCATCAACATCTCGGGCTGACCAAGGATCAACTTCTGACCCAGCCAATCAACCATCCACATCAGCCCCATACTTAGTCCCAATACCAGAAAGAAAACGTCGGCGAAGACTTGTCAAAACCGCCGAAATGGTTCGCCCAAGGCCTGTTGTGCAAGATCTTCTGGCCGACCTCCCAGTCGATGCCGACGCTGTACCAGCTCAAACAGTGCCCCACCAAAACCAAAAAGAACAAGAAGGCTCAGCCAAAGACCAAAGCTACTGAGGCTGAGGCTGAAGATGCTTTGCCCATCTCACAATTAGCCGAGAGCAAGAAGCTACTTCTACTTCGGCAAAAAGGTCTGCTGAAACTCAACCAGCAGAGTCCCAGAAATCAAAGAAGCCGAGGTCTTCTTCTGCTACGACTTCAAAGTCCAAGTACCAAATGTCCCTTGGGCCCCCCAAATCTTTGGAAGACAGGCCAATAATGGCTAATGAGAGTGCCGACGACATAAATGTCGGCGTGGCTCTTAGTACTGCACTGCTTCTGCCTGGTGATTGGAGCGAAATGCTGGAAACAATGAATATGAGAACTACGCTTTAATGCTCCAACACTCAGTTCAAGTAAGTTCCAGTTTGGTACTCGTCCTTTCTTTTTGTTTCATACTTAGAATTTTTCTAACACTTCTATTTTCTGTCAGGCTGTCCAGTACGCCCATTCCTTTTCAATGCAGTCATTCGAAAATCGAGAAAAGTTGGCCGAGATGAAGAGGGAGTTTTCAGCCCTTCAAAGATCAACAAAGGTCTTCAAGCAAAGATGAAGAAGTTGGAGATCAAGCCGAGGCTGCTACCAAAGCCCAACAGTAGCCTACGAAAAGGCTGATGCTGCTGAGCTATCAAAAAGTTGCTGAAGCTCAAAAGAGAGGCTGAGGAAAAGACTGCCCAGGCCGAGAAGGAGCTGGAGGAAGCTGGCCACGAAATCGCCGAAATCAAGGAAGCCGATGAAAAGGCTTATGCCCAGGGTGTAGCCGATGTTACTGAGATTACAAACTTCAAGTCAGGCAGGCATGCAATAGGGGATTTTCCCTGGTTGGATGTCCTTGGTAAAAAGCTTGATCTTCCTGCTGACTCACCCTGGCGCAAGGCTGAAGCTATTCCTCTTCCCTTTCCTCCTCCTCCTCCTCCAAGTCAGGCTGAGGAAGAAGCTGAGTCTGAATCCGAAGCTGAAGACGATGATGAAGACATAATGATGATGAAGAGGCCTTGGTGAGAAAGTCTAAGGATGCTGCTGAGGTCAAGTCTCTTCCTCAAGTTGAGCAGATCCTAGACTTAACCCAAGATGAGGAGACTGAGATGGTGCCCATGGAAGCTGATCCAGATTTATCATCTGACCCTCCTCTAGCTGAAAGAAGTCTTGATAAAACACTTGCGGAGATCGACGCCGAGATTGCGGCAGACAAAGATGCCGAGGTTGCTGTGGAAAAAGATGCAGAGGTTGTGGGAGAAAAAGATGCCGAGGTGGTTCTTCCAGAGCCCTCCGAGGTCCTAGCCCAGCCATCTGTTAATGTTGAAGAAGTTTGAATGTCTTTTGTATATTTTTTCTTTTTTTACTTTTGTTTTCTGAACAATGTAAGCTTCCTTTTATGGCCGATGCGCCTTTCTTTGTCACTTGTGAACATTTAACTTTTGCTAGGCCATAGTGCCTTTATTATATACAACTGCAACTGTTTTTCTCTGAATGCTTTAGTCTTTAATTTCTCTTCATTGCTTCTGTGTGGCTTTATACTTAGAATATTTTGCATGATTTACATAATTCTTCCTTTGCACAATCTTCTCGGGGTTACATACCTCGGGTATAATACTGCAAATTTTACTTCGGCAAGACATTGACCTGCAATCTTTTCATAAATTTCAACAAGTATAAAACATATACTATTCAATGTTAACTTTGCAGACTTTTCTCAACGAGTGTTTAAACAGCAATCTCAATCTGTCCTATTTGTAAATTGCTACAAATTTCAACAAGGATAACATATACAGTAAACTTTTCTCAAGTTAGAATAAGTATTAAACAATGATCTACTTGTAAATTGCTGCAAATTTCAACAAGGGTTTACACAATTATATTTACCTTAACCTGTAAATTGTTGCAAATTTCAACAGATGATCATATGTCGGTTAACTTTAACTTGTAAATTGCTACAAATTTCAACAAGTGTTAAACATCTTCTTTGGTTTTATCCAACCAGTAGATTGCTATAAGTCTGTAAGCAATAACCTCGGCTTCACTTCGACTTGTAAATTGCTACAAATTTCAACAAGTGAAGAGAAACAGACATCTCGGCTTAACTTCAACTTGTAAATTGCTACAAATTTCAACAAGTGAAGTTAAGGAACAATCTCGGCTTACTTTTAACTTGTAAATTGCTACAAATTTCAACAAGTGGTAAGCTTTGTATCGGTTTGACCAACTTGTAAATTGCTACAAATTTCAACAAGTGGTAAACTTTGTATCGGTCTGACCAACTTGTAAATTGCTACAAATTTCAACAAGTGGTAGACTTTGTATCGGTCTGACCAACTTGTAAATTGCTACAAATTTCAACAAGTGGTAGACTTTGTATCGGTCTGACCAACTTGTAAATTGCTACAAATTTCAACAAGTGGTAGACTTTGTCTTCTCTGTGCCCCCAATGTGAACTTAAGTTCCACTTGGGTTCTCATTTTTCATGTCTTGCAGAAACAATGTTAACTATCAATCATATGTGCTTGAAGAATTCTGAAAAGATTTTATTGATGACATCGGCCAAAAATAATGAACATCTCAATGATAGAAAAATTTCAAATTACAAGTGTTCCAGGGTCTTGGTAATGCTTTGCCCTCATTGTCTTCAAGCCGATAAGCTCCATTGCCTAACACCGAAGTAATTCTGTAAGGTCCTTCCCAGTTTGGGCCAAGCTTGCCCTCTCTGGGATCTTTCTTGTTGCCGACGACTTTTCTCAAGACTAGGTCGCCGACTTGAAAGTCTCTTGGGTTGACCTTCTTGTTGTAAGCTCTGGCAAGCTGTTGCTGGTATACTGCAAGCTGAATTGCAGCCTTCTCTCTTCGCTCTTCTAGAAGATCCAGATCTCGGGCTAGAGTATGTCATTTGTCCCATTCTCAACTCCCTGGGTTCGGATCCCTGGAATGCCGACTTCCAGTGGAATTACTGCTTCTGTGCCATAGGCCATGGCAAAGGGGGATTCCCCCGTTGATCTCCTCGGCGTAGTCCGATATGCCCAAAGTACGTTGGGCAATTCGTCTACCCACTTCCCTTTTGCTGCCTGCAGCCTCTTCTTTATTCCATCCAAAATTACTTTGTTGGATGCTTCCGCTTGCCCATTACTTTGGGGGAAACTTGGTGTTGAAAAGTAATTCTTGATCTTGAATTTTGCACAGAAGTTCTTGATAAGTTTGCTGTCAAACTGCGTTCCGTTGTCGGCAACGATGGCTCTAGGGATGCCGAATCTGGTGATAATGTTTTTCCATATGAAATTCTTGACGTCCACATCTCGGATTTTGGCAAGAGGTTCTGCCTCTATCCACTTTGTGAAGTAATCTGTTGCTACCAGCAAGTATTTTCTCTGCCCAGTTGCTTGGGGAGTTGTCCAACCAGATCCATGCCCCATTGGGCAAACGGCCAAGGGCTGGATACTGGGTTCAGGTCAGCAGCTGGCTGATGAATCAAAGGTGCGAACCTTTGGCATTGTTCGCACTTCTTCACGTATGCTTCTGCATCTTTTTGCATGTAGGGCCACCAATACCCCTGGGTAATGGCCCTATGGGCTAATGATCTGCCCCCAATGTGGCTTCCACAAATCCCTTCATGAATTTCATATAAAAAATCTTCAACTTGTAAAGGATGTACGCACCTTAAAAGTCCAGTGAAGGACCTTCTGTAGAGATGTCCGTCCGCAGTTAGGCTGAATCTTGCCGACTTCAATCTGACTTTGTGCGCCTCCTTGCGGTCTTCTGGCAGCTTTCCTTCTTTCAGGAATGCCACAATTGCATCCATCCAGCTTGGCCCCATGTCCACACACATTGTCTTGCTTTGCGTTCTGTGGTTCTATGCTCGGGCCCGACATGTAGTCGATCATAATTGTTCTTGTCTTTCCAGTCTGCATTGAACTTGCCAGGTTGGCCAACGCGTCGGCGTGGCTGTTATCATCTCGGCTTACTTGAAGAAGTCGGCAGTTCTGAAATAACTCGGCCAATCTGATAACCTCTTTTGCATATGCCGACATCCTCTCGTCTCTGGCAGCAAATTCTCCTGTTGACTGGTTAACAATTAACTGTGAATCACAAAAAACTATTACCTCATCTGCTTCTGCTGCTGCTGCTGCTTTAGTCCTGCAATTAATGCCTCGTATTCTGCTTCATTGTTTGAGGCCTTGAACCCCAAACGGATGGATTGTTCTATTATTTCTCCATCTGGGGATATCAGCACTCCTGCCCCCGCTCCTTGTCGGTTTGAACTTCCATCGACAAACAGTCTGAATGAGTCGCCGATGTAGATGCTGCAAGGTCTGAGCTTTTCCTTCCTTTGTGCCTTGGCCTTTGGCTGGGATTCTCCTGCTTGCTGGGACCTCGTTCATCTTGGCTCACGGAGCCCGATGTTCGATGGACTCAGGTGTGAACTCTGCCACGAAGTCGGCCAGAACCTGGCCCTTAATCGCTGTTCTGGGCCTGAACTCCAAGTCATACTGGCCCAAGGCCACTGCCCACCTTGCAATTCTTCCTGTTAAGTCTCCTTGTTGCAACAAGGACTTCAGTGGGTGCTCTGTAAGTATTACAATCTTGTGTGCTTGGAAGTAGTGGTTCAACTTTTTTGAGGCCATTACTAAGGCCAGCATTAACTTTTCTAGCGGTAGATACCTTGTTTCTGCGTCGGCCAAGGTTTTACTTACATAATAGACAGCCTTCTGTTCTCCCTGCTCTTCTCGGATTAACACTGCACTTACTGCGTGTTCTGACACAGCTAAGTACAGAAACAACTCCTCCCCAGGTTCAGGTGTTGAGAGGACTGGGGCCGTGGTCAGATACTTTTTCAGGTCGGCCAAAGCGGCCTCACATTCTTCAGTCCATAGGAAGTCTGCGGTCTTTTTTACCAGGTTGAAGAAGGGTTTACACTTGTCTGAACTTCGGCTTATGAACCTGTTTAGGGCTGCGGCCCTGCCAGTGAGCATTTGAACCTGTTTTGCCGATGTTGGGCTCTGTAGATCTAGGATGGCCTTGATCTGATCTGGGCTGGCCTCTATTCCCCTTCTTGTTACCAGGTATCCTAGAACTTACCAGATCCAACTCCAACGCGCATTTAGATGCGTTGAGTCGGAGCCGATATGTTTTGAGTATTTCAAATACCTTTTCAGGTCGGCAAGATGACTCTTAGGCTCCTTGGTCTTCACGACCATGTCATCGATGTAGACTTCAACTGTTTGCCTATCAGGTGTTGAACATTTTGGTTACCAGCCTTTGGTAGGTTGCTCCTGCGTTCTTCAGCCCAAAAGGCATCACCCTGTAACAGTACAGGCCTTTTGGGGTGATGAACGCTGTCTGTCTGGGGGGTACATGGCTATCTGATGGTACCCCCTATAAGCATCCAGGAAGCTCATCCTTCCATGTCCTGATGTGGCATCCACCAGCTGGTCAATTTTGGAGAGGGAAGCTGTCCTTGGGGCAGGCTTTATTTAGGCTTGTAAAATCTACGCAAACCCTCCATTTACCGTTTTTCTTCTTTACCACCACAGTGTTTGATAGCCACGTTGGATAATTGACTTCTCTGATGGCCTTGGCTTCCAGAAGTTTGTCTACTTCTTCCTCCACAGCTTCGACGTGCATCAACGTCGGTCTTCTAGCTCGTTGTATTACAGGTTTTGCCGACCTGTCGACGTTCAGTCTGTGGCATGTGACCTCGGGGTCAATGCCAGGCATTTTAAGGTGTCCAGGCGAACACCTCTATGTTTGTTCTTAAAAAAGCTTCCAGTTCTCTCTCTTCTTCTTCGGCTAAGCCTGAGCCGAGAAGAAAGAAGCGTTCTTCGTCGCCCTCCTGGACGAGGATTTTCTTTAGTGATTCCTCACTCTTCTCGGCCGGCTCCTTGCCGACATCATCTAGGACCTCCATGTCCTCATCTTCAATCTCTGCCTTTGCTGGTTCTCGAATATTGCAGGTAGTCTTCATTGCTGCCATGGAGCAATTTTTTGCCTACAGTTGATCTCCTCTGACTTCTTCAATCCCATGTTCTGTTGGGAAGCGCAGTAGTTGGTGCAATGTCGAGGGAACTGCCCCCATTGCATGCAACTGTAGACGTCCCCGAACGCCCCGGGAGGGTTAGGTCCCGTTCTGTTCATATTGGGGTCACTACAGTTCAAGGACTCAAATGTCACGGTTCTTAATCTTGAACCAAAGAGTCCAAATCCGGCAAATCGTTTTGAGAAAACAGATTTTTGAAAGAAGTGCCAAACATGGACTGCTTTGCCAGATAACAGAGTCGCCACCTAAATATTTTTTAAATGGGAAATTTAGGAAACCCTAACTCGGTGCCAAAGGCCACGTGTCCGTCATCACCAAAGTTGGCTCGGGAACTTGGGTACGATTGGGGAAGGTCACATCGTGAGCACCCCCGCTCGCCCGGTCAAAGACCGGCCTCTACTAACCATGATATCTGTTTTTGAAAACATTGTATGCTCTTATTCCGGTTATTAGCCTAGGTTACTATGTGATGCTCGCAGCAAATAAGTATAGACTGAGTCACCTGAATTGGAACAAAACATTTGAAAATGGTTTGATGGTGCTACCCGCAGGTAGGCTAAAAACGCGGATTTGCCACCCTCAGGTGGGCTTAGAAAAACATGATTGATGAATTGTCCCAATTCAGATAACCCAACCTCCACCCACAGGCATTCAAGGCAGTTATATCACATAAGCACATAGCCTCATGGTAAGCATGCTATCATGGCAACACTCACACGCATGCAAGGATGCTAAAGCATAAAACTTACCGAGTACTCCGAGCCAAAACAGAAACTACATTAGAAATCATGCATGATCCTAGATACACAGGAATGCCTAATGCAACACATGCAAAAATGCAACTATAGCAGGCTCGGCTATTCTAAACATGGCATATGAAATGCTACAGCTATCATGTATTCAATTTGGAATTGAAATACAAATGCAGTTTGTATGATGCGCCGAGCCCGGTGCGTGCAAGACAGATGAATGAATGCAAACATGCTACCATACTGTATGCTAATTGAAATATGCCCTAATCTAACCATCATAAGCAGGTAAATAAAAGGGAAGAAAGACGTGGGGTTGGAAGACATACATCACACTCACCCACACTTATTACAGTTATGCCCTCGCGCAGAGGGTCCGAATAAATAATACAATCCGACATGATAAAAGAATAATACAGATTTTCTAAGTAATTAACAATTTAAACTAAGAAAGCGGTAGACTGGCTTGCAAGCCGGGGGCTGCCTCGCTTCTGATGAATATTGCATGTTGGGCTGCCTTCCCGCGGAAATGCACTGGGATGCCCAATTTAGCCTCTGTTTGCAACGTTTCTCGAAATACGCGCCAGACTCCGAAAAGTTGTTGATTCCTCATTTTGCTGCAACAGAGAGCAGGAAAAGGGCATAGCAATGTATTTCACAAATATATGCATGCCTCGATCCTCGTGCCACCAATCACGCATATCGATGCATGATGGCCGAGGAGCCGAATTGCACAGCTCAATATAGAATGAATGAAGATGAATGCTACAATGAAAACCTAACTCCATCATGGGTAATCCGGAGTGTCAGTGACTGGGAATTGAGACCCGTTTCGTCACTCGGAGTACGAAACGTGCCTCGTTTCCCGTGCCCGGGCTAACTCCTATCCCGAACACAATGCAATATGCATGATATGCATGAAATGCAACTAAGATACAGCCTAGTATGCACAATGCTGATGAAAATGAGATGTCTCGAAATGCGTGCACATGGGCACGCAAACCGAGAAAATACATGAATGCAATCTAAGATACAACCTAGTATGCACTATGCTGTGAACATGAGATGAAAATGAGACGCCTCGAAAAGCGTGCACGTGGGCACGCAAACCGAGGCGATGATGTGAAATGCAAATCGGATAAAACCGAAATGCCTCGAAATGTGTGCCCACAGGCACGCACACCGAGGCGATGATATGAAGTGGAAATCGGATAAAACCGAAGTGCCTCGAAATGTGTGCCCACAAGCACGCACATCGAGGCGATGATATGAAGTGGAAATCGGATAAAACTGAAGTGCCTCGAAATGTGTGCCCACAGGCACGCATACCGAGGCAATGATGAAATGGAAATCGGATGAAACCGAAGTGCCTCGAAATGCGTGCCCACAGGCGCGCATACCGAAGCAATGATAAAATGGAAATCAGATAAAACCGAAGTGCCTCGAAATGCGTGCCCACAGGCACGTAAACCGAGGCGATGATAAAATGGAAATCGGATAAAACCGAAGTGCCTCGAAATGCGTGCCCACAGGCACGTAAACCGAGGCGATGATGAAATGGAATGAAATGGCATACGGAATGCCACGATGGGCTTACACCAACATGGGAGAGCCTCAGCTCACTCACATAGGAGGCCGTCGGATAAAAATGAAGTGCCTCGAAATGCGTGCCCACAGGCACGCAAACCGAGGCACTGATAAAATGAGACGGAAATGCAAATTGGGCTTATACTAACATGAGTGGACCTCAGCCACACTCACATCAGATGCCGTTGCGTAAAACAGAGGTGCCTCGAAGTGCGTGCCCACGGGCACGCAAACCGAGGCAATGCACTAAAGCATGAAATGACATGAAAATGATATGCAAGCATGCAAACCAAATTTCAGCAGCTAAATAAAGGGGAAAACAGCCCCGAAATGGTACGAAATGACAACCAATGCACGAAATCATCCCGAAATGTGATTTTAAGTACCCGAAATGGCCTATAGCCATACTAAACGCGCACAACATGACCATGACATGCAAACCAGTAGCAAGGCAGCCCCAAATATGGCATTTTTTCAGTACAAAGCAAGGCTAAACAACAACCACAAGTATGGCAAAAATAGCTTGCAAAAACGGGGAAAAAGAGAGGAATTACAAAGCAAGTAGTATATACAATGCTCAAACCAGAAAAATCAGTTCTACAAAATTGAAGAGGGGCCAAAAACATGCATATTTAAAGTAGATGAGATCCTCCAATTCAGTGTGTAGACATGCTTAAAATAGCATGCAAAAATGAGCCAATAAAGGGCTACAACATGAGGTACCATAAGCAAGCATCAAACAACTTTGGACCCTTGATAAAGTATGAAGAATAAGCCAAAATAAGACACTTTCTAAGCCTGATGAAGGCTCAAATCAGTAGCTAAGCAAGCCTAAACAAACATGCAATTTTACGGGAAATATGAAGGATATAACATGAAGTACCAAAATCGGTCATCAAATAGCCTAAGGACCTTAACAAAACATTAAGAATAGGCAAAAATAAGGCTCTGTCTAGGCCTGATGAAAGCTGAAATCCGAAGCATGGTGAGTTTAAAAACACATGCAAAATGGGATTGTGACAAGAATTCAAAGCAAGTGATATGTAGAGCAAGAAAACCAGGTTGAGCCCTTCTTCAATGTTGAAGAGGGGCTCAAAATAAGCACAATATCAGTATGTTTCATACTCCAACTCAGATCACAAATAGACCAAAACAATCATGCAATTTTACGGTAAAATGGAGGGATTTCAAAGGAAGTGCATTCTAGATCCACCAAACAGGGTTGAGCCCTTCTTCAATATTGAATAGGGGCTCAAAATAAGCCCACTCACAGTATATAGTATGCTCGAAATCAGATTACTCAAAAGCCAAACAAAGCATGCAAATTAATGGCCTAAAGAGTGATATTGAAGCAAGTGTATGAAGGAGACACCAAACAGGGTTGAGCCCTTCTACAAAGTTGTAGAGGGGCTCAAAATAAGCATAAAACCAGAAGGGGTCAGAATCCAAAACAGATCACAAGTAGGGTAAAAATTTGAAGCAAAATTTTGCTAGAAAAAGGGATTTAGAGGCTTACCCTTGAAGATCCAACTTTGGTGGCCTCTTGGCTTGAGATTGTTGCCTCTTAGCCTCTGAAGAACACTTCTTTGCTTCTGGAATGGAAGTGGTGAAGGTGGAACTTAGGGTTGATGAAGGATTGAGCTAGGAACTTGAATGAATTTTAGGGTTTTTGGAGGTGAAGATGAAGGCTATGGAAGAGAGAGTCTTGAGATCAAAGGTTGTAACCTTAACAAAGGAGGAGGCTATGCCTTCAAATAGGGAAGAAAAGGTGTAAAAGGGGAGGGAATTGCATCCAAGCATTCCCTCCCAAAATATCCCCCGGATGGGGGAGATATTTCAAAAAAATATCCGGACAGCTGTAAAGGGCTGGAAAGCAGAAAGCTGGCCGGCCAGGTGAATTTCTGGGAGGTGGCCGGCCGGCCACCCCACCTGGTCGGCCAGCCACTCACCCTGGCCGGCCGGCCATGGCCCAAAAATGAAGTAAAAAATTTCTGGCCGACCACTATGTGTTGGTGTCCTCCCATGTGTGTAGAATAAGGTTCCAAGGTCGGAAATTGGCAACACTGAAGCAGGAGCCACAACATAGAGCTTGAAGGAGAGGCTCAAAAATGAATGTAACAATTGCTGGCCGACCACCACTTTTTGGTGTCCTCCCATATGTGTAGAACAAGGTTCCATGGTCGGAATGTGGCAACACTGAAGCAGGAGTCACAACATTGCATCTGAAGGAGAGGCCCAAAAATGAAATTCACAATTGCTGGCCGACCATCACTTCTTAGGGTCCTCCCATGTGCCCTCATCACAAATATGTAGCTTTGGTTGGAAGAAAATGGGCCTAGGGTGTTCAACATTAGCCCGGAAGTGAGCAAAACGGGCGCCGGAGGAGCGAAACTGGTTATCTGGGATAATTGCTGGCCTCCTACCCTCCAGTGATCTTCCTAATGCTGAAACAGAGGTACCTGCCAAAATTGAACAAAAACTAATGAGAAATGAACGCTCGGGGTCCAAACCGCGCAGTTCGGGGTCCCGAAAATGGGCTGTAGGCACCGGAAGTGGTGTTCAGCAGCGAAGTGGGTATCTGAGGCCCCAGGGTTTCTTAAAATGATAAAACAGAGGTACCTGCCAAGAATTGGAGAAAACCGATGCGAAATGAATGCTCAGGGGCCAAACCGCGAGGTTCGGGGCCCGAAAACCGGCTATAGGCACCGAAAGTGGCATACGGCCACGAAGTGGGCATCAGGGGCCCCAGTGTTCCTCAGTATGATAAAACAGAGGTATGTGCCAAGAACCGGAGGAATCGGAGACGGTTGGGCGGTCCCGAACCGAGGCACACGGCCTGACGGCTCCGAAAACCGGGAACCGGGCTCCGGAATGGGGAAAATGGCCTACGGCCACGAAATGTAGCCCACGGCCACCGAGAGATAGCCTACAGGACTACTCCCTTCCCTCAGGAAAGAAAACAGAGAAAACCGAGTCTGGTTCGCAAACCGAGACAAGGCACAGAAGAGGGTTCGGAAGTCCGGAGGCAGGGCGCACGGCCGCGACTCTGAGACTTCTGAACGAGCACAGTATGCAACATCACCAAGCGCTCAATTGGTGACGTCTGAGTCTTAAGGTCGGTCAAAAATGGGGTGTCTACAGCAACCATGGCCTTCCCAATATGATATTGTAAGGAGAAGGTGTATCAATCACGATGAATTCTGTCCTGATCTTCTTGGTACCAGCCTGTACTTCCAAGTTTGTGGCGCCCAGTGGCCACGTCGGCGTTCCATTGAAGCCGACCATCGGGCCGTTCGATTGCTCCATGTCATCTGGGTGAAGGCCTAGCTCCTTGTAACATCTAACGTACATGATGTCACAAGAGCTGCCTTGATCTATTAGGATGCGTTTCACTTGGCACTCCCTAACCTGGAGGGATACTACCAAGGCATCATTATGCGGGTGCTGGACCATCTCTAGGTCGGCTTCGGTGAAGGTTATTATCGGTCCTTGGCTCTCTTCAGGCCGATGTCTCTTTTCCCCGACTTGGTAGACATGCTGCAGATGCCTAACCCTTTGAGTTTCTCCTCTGACTTCATTCTCATTAACTTTTGAGTGGATTACATTAACTATCCGAGGTCCTTCTGCCCGAGGTTGCGGAGGTGGTGGGGCTGCTGGAGCCTGAGGTAGTCTTACATGTTCTTCCCTTGTTCTGGTTTCATCGACAAGATCTCTCAGGTGGCCTTGTCTTACCAGATCTTCCAAGTGTGCCTTTAGGGCTCTGCAGCCCTGTGTTGTATGTCCGTTCTCATTGTGATAAGCACAATGTCTGTCCATGTTTCTTCCCATGAATTCTCCTGGTTCCCTTGCTGGCGTTCTGAAATAGGGCTGACTCCGAATTTTTCCTAGGACTTTTTGAATTGGAATTCGGAACACGGTTGTCACTGCCTGTTTAGCCCTTAACTCCATCTCTGTTTTGCTGAATCCGTTGTTACTTCGGCTTTGCTTCGGCGAGCCGTTCCCTTTTTCCTGTTTGACTTCCTTGTGGGCCGATGTATCCTCCTCGGCTCGTGCATACTTTTCGATTCTTGCCATGAGCTCCTCCATGCTTTTCGGCAATGTCTTTGCCAAGGATTTCCGTAGTGAACAGTTATCTTTTAGGCCGTTCTTGAAAGATACGACCGCTACCTCCTGATTGCATTCAGGTATTCGATTGAATACCTCGTAGTACCTTTTTGCATAGGCCCTGAGGCCTTCATCCTTGCTGATTTTTAAAGCCATTAGCGCGTCCACCCTTAATGGCTGTAGTTTGTTTGTTACAAACCTGGCCACAAACATCTCGGCCAGGCCTTTCCATGTCTTCACGCTTCCCTTTGGTAATTTATGGAACCAATCTGAAGCAATTTCCCCAAAGGACGAGGGGAACACCTTGCAGAGTAGTGGCTCGTTTCCACTGTACAACGCCATGGAGTTCAAAAATAGTCCAACGTGGAAGTTAGGGTCCGACTTACCATCATAAATTTGAAACCTCGGCATGCTGAATCTTTTTGGTGCTTCAAATTTGTCCAATTCTACCGAGAATGGTGTCCTCGGCTTGACGGGTGAGGTTACCTCGGCTTCAGCGTTCTGTTCCTTCCTCTTGAGGTAGTTTCTCAAGTCTTCTTTACTTCTCCCCGGAGCTCGGCTGTCTAAGGACTTTAGTCTCTTCGGCACACTACTCTCGGCCTCGTGAGGGGCCCGTTTCGATCTTTCTCTATGGGTTGTGTCAAAGCAGAGCGCCTGCTTTTGAATATGCCGATGTTCTCTAGGTTCCTGATCCTTCGTTCGATATGTTCTCTGGGACTTCTCTTGTCTTGGCTCCTCTCGTCTGACCTCCCCGGAGGGTGGGTGAGAGTGCCTTTTGCTCCTGGAGTGCTGTGGTGCTTCAGGAATTATTTTCCTTCCTCCCTTCTGGGTATTAACTGCTGGAATTGGTGTGTCCTGCAACGGGTATGGTGGCAGCATGACATTGTTTTGCATCATGAAGTTGACGATCGACTGTAGGTCAGCCAACTTGTTTGCCAGTTCTTTTACTTCGTCATCCCTCCGTAGGCACCTATCCCTCCATACCTGGAGGTTGTCTTCATTGTAGTATCTGCCCTGGTCTGTTTTCTTCGAAGTGTCGCCCTCCTGGACGACGTCCTTTCCCCCGTGTCCCTGGGTACGGGCTTCTTCGTTATGGTTGTCTCCTTCGGCGTCGAGGTCGATGGGCCTGCCACTCCCAGGGAGCGTCGTCCCCAATCTTTTCGTTTTGTGCATTACCGGCCATCTATTCGTCTTTCTTCCCACAGACGGCGCCAAATTGTGTGAGTGATTTTCTGATCACACTGCCCTCCTTAGTGATTCAGCTGTAGAACACAGGCAGAATAGATGGCACCCTACTGTCCTGCACAGAAAGAAAAGGCTCCGGCGGTGGTTCTTCCACCCGGGGGCACTCCGACGATCAAGTCAGTATATCTTTCAAAGATAATCAAGTATTCAACTCACAAGCTTGAGCATAAAAAGCATACCTTTGACCCATGGGGGTGCCTACCTTTTATAGTCAATACAGTCCTAGTCCCAATAGGAGCCTAACTCCAATGGACTCAGGACTATTGCTAATCTGGAACTCCCAATGGGTTTAGGACAAAACTCTGCAAGAGTTTTGCCTTTATCCACACTGAAGTCTTCTCTCAATCTAGGACTCTTGTCCTTTATCCGCTTATCTCGGATTCCGATATCTTCGGAGATAACCTCGGCAATTCCGTGATTACCTCGGTATAACTTATCACGACACGTGGCACCTCGGCCGACACGTCGGCGTCACCATGCCACGTGTTAGTACTCAGAAAATATGTCCCCACACTAACTATCCATGGTTATTTTGTATTCCCTATACTCTTGGCATAATATTTCTCACTCTACTGTGTGCTTATAGTTGTTACCCTTTCAGGTGACGAGATATAGGGGAAACCCATAACCCCCCCCCCCCCCCCCAAAATGGAACCCGCACATGGATTGATGTTGAATCACTTTTTTTTTTTTATCTTTCTTTCTTTTTTTATATATATTTTTACTTCCTTTTGTTCTACTTGGGGCCGGTCACTGAATAATAAAATAATAAAAGCCCTATAAATGTATGTTCTCTTATTAAAATAGTAGAATGGAGAAATTTCCTGTTTAATTGTTTTTGATTCCGCTCGCGCAGTTTAATTTTCTATGAATAGAATAAGTTAGTAAGTTACGATTCCAACCCCAAGCCCCTGGGGTTGGGTCGTGACATTATTCATATAACCTCTTTACTCTGGTATTATTCATTGGGCGTCAGCTCACTATTTATCTATATATATGTAAATGAGTAATGGAATGTCCAGCCCCAGCCCTAGCCCTAATGATCTTGTGAAAGAACCAAGTTTTGTGAAGTTAACCCGGGATGCCTCACGCAAGAGGCTCTGTTTTTAATCTTTTGTTTTGCCCTTGGGTTACTTTTGTTGGTCACGTGTGACCACTTACGTACATAAGTTTTGGCTTGGAAGATTATGTTATGAATGTTCCTGGACATGTATGATTTTTTTTTTTTTTTTTTTTTTGGTATGAATGTGTGAGTTATTATTAATATGAATAAAAAGTTGTTTTTGGTCCTACCATTTATGCATAAGTTCATTGGACAAACTTGACAGTCTGCTTCTGCTTCTGCTTCTGCTTCTGCTTCTGGCCCCGTTATTAATTAAATATTTTTGTTAGTTCTGTCTTTGAGGCTAGGTAATCCTGGATTACTGGCCGGTTATGGTCTAAACTCATAGGAGCAGGTTTGGGTCGTGTCAGAGTGGTATCAGAGCACGAGTTAATAATTCACACTTGTCCAAAGGAGCAATAGATTGTCTAGAAAAGATCTAAGTTGCATTCATGTGATAATTAATTGATTGAATGCATTATGAATATACTGAAGTGTTCTGAATTATGTGAAGTACTTCTGAGTTGTTCCCTATCTGTATATGTATATTTTGGTGCACCTTCTGTATGTATTATAATGCAAATCTCATCAGATAATGGTAAGAACAAGATCCGACGAAATTGAAGAATCTTCTACTACCAGACTAGACCGAATGGAAACATTGATACAGGACATGGCAAAAACACTGAGGCAACAACACAACAATGGCAACAACAGTGACAACAACTGTCACCCCCCCCCCACCTCCGGTACAACTAATGCAAGACTTGCAAAAGTGATGACCGTGCAATAGCTCTCAACCAAAGAGTTTAAGAAAATGAAACCACCCCTTCCACGAGGGAGTAGATCCATTGAAGGCCAAGGCTTGTGTAACGCCCTCAAAATAAACCCATAATATACAATATTAACATGCATTGATTAAGAAAAACAAACCTTATTCCATTCATCAGAGTAATCTTATTAAAAGACATTACATGTAATAACGAAAGTAAATGCCCTACGGGCTTACATCTTTCCAAGCCAACACTTGGACACAAAAGTCTGAGTACTAACTCAATTACACATTAAGCCCTTGGCTTGAGTTTACATGTAATATCAAAACAAAACAAAATAACAACTAATCTAAACAGAGTCTTCAACTCCAAATCCTTCCAAGCTAATTCCTTGGAGGTAGCATATCACCTGAACCTGAAAATGATGTTCCCGTATAGGGTGAGCCACAGCCCAGCAGAAATATACTAAACCAAATATAAGAATTGACTAAAGCAATAGCATTCGATAGATGGTTAACACTGTTAAATCCATTATATCTCTTTACAGTTTCATGACAATAATGTCCATGACATGTTTCTCTTTACGTTATTATTCAACTTTTCAATTATACAGACATGGCTCAGAACCTGGCCAAACAATAATAATGAGATTATCTCACATTAACATTACTTCCAATATCAACAAATCAAATGAGACTAAGGCTCATACTAAAACACTTCCATAATCAATAAGTACACATATTTGCTGTACTAATGGAGTCCATCCCCTTTCTCCTCCTAAACAGGTTTGAGAGTCCATCCCCTATCTTCCCTCAAACCATGGAGTACATCCCCTATCTCTCCTCCCAAACAATATGCATATACAATGTATTAAACACTTGTCATACACAATATTCAATCAATACACACATTCGCTGTATTAATTCAACTGTCATATTCAATGACTCATTCAATGTGATTAGTTTCAGTTTTCCCTAATCAACATGCAATGTCTACAACAATCACGACTATCCTCCACCGATAGCCCAAAACAGTTATTTCTAAACAGGAAATAAATGTATCAACAAATGTAAACTCAACATTTTCATAGGTGAGTGATTAAACTATCAACTACACCATTTCTCATAATTCCCCAATTTCATGAATTAAACTTAATTCCACACATTTTCCCAAATTAATTATACAAATTAATTTATTATAACAATTAGGGCTTTTCCCCCTTTTCCTCAAAATTAACCCTAAGGTTCAATTTTATCAACTGACACTACCAATGTCATTTTTCATGATTCACAATCACATGGAATTTAATATATAAACAATTCCCTATTTCTCAAATTATAATACAAACCCTAGTTTTCCCAAAATTACCAAACGACACCAACATATCAAAATACCAAAACTTAGGACAAAACCTATAATATGGAGTAGGAAATCCCTACCTCGAAGTGAAGAACTCAAATGGAGAAGATGGCGAAAACCCAATGTGCTCCAAATCCAAGATTGTTCAGATTAAATGAAGCCCTCGACCCACTCTATCTTTTTAACAAAGACCTAGGAGAAATACACTCTAAGTAGATCAAACCTAAGAGAGAAGGTGTGTAGAGGGAGAGAAACACGGACCTAGGGTTTTTAAAACAAAAGAGGATGAAAAAGATGTTTAAAAACCGCTGCTGCGTATTTAAATAAAACAGGCTCGCTCGAGCGAAGACTTGGTCGCTCGAGCGACCAGACACAAAAAACCCTCGCTCGAGCCAAGAAGGTCTCGCTCGAGCCAACAACCCAAAGCTCGCTCGAGCGACAAACTGCTCGCTCGAGCCAACAACTCAAACCCTCAGGTCTGCAACCAGACGCACGCTCGAGCGACGGAACGCTCGCTCGAGCGATGAACAAACCAGCTCGCTCGAGCGAAGAAGAGCTCGCTCGAGCCAAGAAACACAGCTCTCAGGTCTATACCTAGACGCAGTCTCTCGCTCGAGCGAAGAAACCCTGGCTCGAGCGACGGACCAAAAACAAAGAGCTCGCTCGAGCGACTAACTGCTCGCTCGAGCGAAGGGTCAAAATTCTGGGCAGCAACCCTTTGCTCCCAAACACTACCAACCTGTAACAAACCTGCTCAATGCATCCCATAACTCAGAAATAAGAAATTAAAGGACGACAACAACAATTATATAACAACAGGATCTACGGAACCTAAGTCCGGATGCAACAACCAAATGGGAAAAGACCGGGGTCGCTATAGCTTGGGCCCCTTTGTATTGAGAAATTGTTTGAAGTTTTTCCATGCCTTGAAGCACAAAGGTACAGTTGGCAACCTTTACACTGGAAGATGAAGCAAGAATGTGGTGGATGTTGATCGTGACGACAACAAGGCATAGACTAAACACGATTTCTTGAGCTCTTTTATGATAAATACTCCGCAATGCGCCCGTGATAGAAAAGTGTCTAAAATTGAAAGGGCTTAAACAAAGCAATATGACTATGGCAAAATACGAGGCAAAGTCTACAAAATTGGCCCGTTTCACACCGTATATGGTCGACACTGACTATAAGAAGGCAAGAAAATTTGAGGGCGGTCCTCTGCAATGATATTTAAGAAAAAGTGAATGTATTCAAACTGCCTACTTACGTTGATGTGTTAGATCGGGCTTTAATGTCAAAACTAATATGGCCAACCAGAGTAAACCACCAATTGACCAAAAAAGTAAGAGACAGGGTTTTTTTCTCAAAGAAGGGATCATCGAAAAAGCGGAATACGGGATCCTCAAGCCCTTCGGGCTCCACTAGAGATACGACACCCAACATATAATCAGTGTGGTAAGAAACATCGTGGGTTTTGTTACCATATTTCCGAGGCTTGTTTTAAATGTAGTAAAATAGGACACATAGCAAGGGATTGTACCCAAACTAAGCAACAAAGAAATGGAAAACTGACTGTTAGTTTGACTGGATCCATTCCAATGCCGGAAAAACACTACAAGGCCTACTACCACTAGAGATACGTTAAGGCAAGGGAGAGTCTTTGCACTCGTCCCAAGTGACACACGGAACACGGAGGCCGTTGTCTCACGTACTATCTCTATATGTGATCAAGATGTTTTTGTGTTAATTGATTCTAGATCAACACATTCCTTTGTGTCTCGCATCTAGATTAGATAGACCCCTAGAATCATTACCATGTCTATTATGTGTATTTACTCTATCTAGGGAATCTATGTTATGTACATCTGTGTATCGTATTTGTGATATGTGTAATTGGCAGTGCTACTTTATATGTGGATTTGTTACCCTTGGACATTAAACATTTTGATGTGATTCTGGATGTATTGGTTTTCTAAATACTGTGCCACCATCTATTATGTAACAAAATGAGTTATGTTTTAGACCACCAGGACATGATGAATTTGAGGTTATTGGCAATTGTGTAGTACTCCCACCTTACTTAATTTCAGCAATGAAAGCATGTAAACTACTTATGAAGGGTGTCAAGGTTACTTATGTAGCATATTGACTGAGCAATCTATGAATGTTGAAATAGACAGTATTCATGTTGTTAGAGAATTTCTGGATGTATTCCCAATGAATTTCCAGGAGAATTGGTTGACAGAGAAATAGAGTTTACTATTGATGTTGCACTAGGCACCCAGCCTATCTCAAAAACTCCTTACAGAATGTCTACCGTTGAAATGAAAGAATTGAAAGAAAGTTGCAAGACTTGCTTGATAAAGGGTTTATCCAACCGAGCACTTTGCCATGGGGTGCACCGATTTTATCTGTAAGAAGAAAGACGGGACTTTACGTTTGTGCATTGACTACCGAGAATTGAACAAGGTAACGATCAAGAACAAATATCCCCTGCCCCGTATTGATGACTTGTTTGATCAGTTGCAGCAGGGATCACAAGTATTCTCAAATATCGATTTGAGATTTGGATACCACCAATTAAAGGTAAAATCAGAGGATGTTGAAAAGACTTCATTTCGAATAAGGTATGGTCACTATGAATTTCTTGTAATGCCATTTGGAGTGACTAATGCACCTGCAGCATTTATGAATCTTATGAATCGAATTTTTAAATCCTACGTTGTTGAGTTGTTGTGGTTTTTATTGATGGTATTCTGATATATCCAACGAGTAGAACTGAACATGAACAACATCTGAGAACTGTCTTGCAAACACTTAGAGAAAATAAATTATTTGCTAAATTGAAGAAATGTGAATTTTGGTTGGATGAGGTTGTCTTCTTAGGTTATGTCATCAATAGAGATGGGATTTCTGTAGACCTACAGAAGATAAAGGGCAATTGTGAACTAGCCTACTCCGACGAATGTAACGGAAGTCCACAGTTTCATGGGCTTAGTTGGGTATTATAGACGATTTATGAAAGACTTTTCAAAAAAGTTGTACTACCGCTTACCCAACTAACTCGAAAATGGCAACCATTTGAGTGGAATGATGAAAGGGCGTCTGCATTCCAAGAATGAAGACGAAATTGACTACTGCACCAGTTTGACCAGTTTTGACATTGCATCAGGTATGAAAAATTTTGTGATATTTAGTGATGCTTCTTACAAGGGTTTGGGTTATGTATTAATGCAGAACGGAAGAGTAATTGCCTATGCCTCCCTGACAATTTGAGACCGCATGAGAAGAATTACCCAACACATGACCTAGAATTGGCCGCAGTTGCATTTGCTTTGAAATTTGGCGGCATTACCTACATGGAGCAAAATGTGAAGTTTATACAGATCACAAAAGTCTAAAGTACTTCTTTACCTAAAAAGAACTGAATATGCAACAAAAAGATGGTTTGAACTGATAAAAGATTATGATCTCCAGATTCAGTATCACTCAAGTAAAGCCAACACCGTAGCGACGCTTTGAGCAGAAAGTCAACGGGGAACTTGGCTTGTCTACTCATTGAACAAAATGTGATCTTGCAAGACTTTGAGAGATCAGAGATTAAAGTAGTATTACGTGAATAGGGCAGATTGATAGCCGCCATTTTAACTGAACCGACAATTATTGATGAGATCAAACAGAAACAAAGGGAGGATAAATTCCTAAAGAAACTAATTAATAAATTTGAATCAAATCTGAGACCGGGGTTTAGTGTGAAGAATGAAGTGTTGAAATTCCAAAACAGATTGTATGTTCCAAACATCTCTAATTTAAAGAAGAGAAATACGGATAAAGCCCACAAGTCAATGGTTTGCGATGCATCTGGGTACCACAAGATGTATCGGGATTTGAAACAAAGCTATTGGTGGCCTAATATGAAGCAGGAAATTTGCAGAATATGTGTCCAAGTGTCTTCAGTGTTAGCAAGTTAAA
>JAPPVO010002285.1:0-25555 GCA_030407325.1 Camellia japonica
AGGTTATGGAAGACAGTTTGAGGGAAAATGTCTTCAAAAAATCTGAGTTTGGGACCTGTCAGCCACTTTTCTGGTCGACCGACCACCTTTTGTGGTCGATTGCCTATTTTTCTGGTCGACAGGCAAAATTCTGCTTTCCAAGTCCAACTTCAAATGGCCATAAATCTTTCATCTGGACTCCTTTTTAGGTCATTCTTGTGTCCAAATTGAAGCCCCGGAAGCAATATTTCCAATGGTGGAAGCCTTGCATCAAAATTCCAACTGTGTAAAAAGTTATGCCTATTTTGGTGAAGCCGCTCAGTTTCGATCCTACCCGAATTTATGCCGAACTTCTTCTCAACTAGTTTTCTTCTCTCCTCTCTCATTTTCTTCAACTCCAAATCCCTAAACAAGGTGTTTTGAAAGATTTTTCAAAGATTTCATCTCTCTTTCATTCATTTCCACTTTCTCCTCGCTCGGTTTACTGAAAAGCGCAACATTTAACGAAATGCGAGCCTCGGAACATCATAGGAACTTTATTTCAAAAATATTTTGAAAGAGAGGGTTTTAAGGTCTAAAAAACATTCAAAATAGCTTTGGTCCAAAATGAGACGTAAGGTTGGGATTTGACTCTCCTCTTGCCGAAGGAATTGAACCTTTGCACTGCATAACTTTCACCACCAAGTAAACCATCAGTAACGCCCAAGTCTTAAGGGCGGTCAAAAATGGGGTGTCTACAAATGTGAATAACATTTTCTTAAACAGTTGCACTGCATGGATAGTATTATCCATTTCTTTCTCTCTCCTATGGGATAAAAATTAAATTGCTTTTAATCTGATACATTTTTGTTTGTGATGTTTTGGACCATTTAGGTTTTGGTGCGGTTCCCAACTGGAGGGCGCAAGGGAAGGAGGTTCCAAAGTACTGTTAATTCATTGGGTTGCTTAGAAGTCGAAAGTTACAGTCTTGTGTCCACTTTTCCCCATGTTGTCTATGGCCCAGACAAGCTCTCTATGTCCCTGAAAGAAGCGAGATTGTATCCACAGGCCAGCCTTTTTGTGGAGTTCAACTCTTGAGTGGCAACATCTCTTGCACAAACTTGAATTCGTAAGCTTGAATTCATTCGAGTAATCTGAGATTGAACCCCACTAGTAGGATGTTTTGTGTTGACTCAGTTATATTTCAAACTGATTTGGTAAATGACACAAAGAGAGAACATTCTTGCCTATGCCTAACATGTAGATGTCAGATCTTTTATGCTACAGATTTGAGTGAACAAATGATCCGAGTACAGAATTTGTTTTAAATAAATATATTGTCCTAAAAAATTATTTCAAACGGAATTATGAGTGCATTTATTATTGATTGATCTATGCTACAGTGGGATTTTGTTTCTCGTGGTAATTGTCTAAAATGTTCAATAGATCCAGGGAAATTTGCTAGCATAGATATATGTTGGAATATCACCACCAATTTTAATGGAAGCTTGCATGCCTGACCCTCACTCAAAAAAGTATGATAGTTATCATTCCTATTAAAGTTGACAATAACAACACAAACTTTAACTGCATTGCTTTTCTTTTCCCCACTACTGCTTTTGCATAAGATTTTAAGAATCGGAGCAGACTCGTACAAATTAGTTAGGGTTCATGGAACATGTTCTCCTCAATGACATGTCTCATTTTGAACACCCAAAATTGTTAGGATAGTGGCTTATGAAATACAATGACCCAATTACTGTGGCTTCTGTTTTTGCCAAACAATCTGGCCCTGGATGGCAGAAGTTTGATCACTGCCTCCCTTAATACAAGACCAGTTTTTCAGTACATTGCTAAAAATGCTCACAATTATTCTGTATGACATGATGGCCTTGTGGATGAAGATCAGTACACTCACTCAGGTTGTTGAAATCCACTGAGAAAATGTTGGATAGGGTGACAGCAAATGTTGTAGGGTTTCTGTCAGAACCTGAAAACTTAAGTTGTCCCTTAAATTTTATATTCGTATTATTTAATTACAAATAAGAAAAATGTTAAATATTCTGTAAGAGTAAAATAAAATATTGAATGTTATAGGTGTTTGAGATAAAGTGTAATTAAATGAGGGATTATATATTACCGGGAAAAAAAAAGGGATATATAATTAGTTTAAGATTTGGACTAAAATAGAATTGAACCTAAAGGTAAGCAATTGAGATAAGTATAAATTAATGGCATATCAATGGGAATGAGACACGTGGGCAGCCGTGTGGCTTGGTGCCCACGGTCCTCTTTCTATATAAAGAAGGGGCGAGTTGCTCAGGATGGGAAAAAGAAAGGGAAAGAAAGGAAAACATCAACAAAGAAAGGGGCAGAAAATATTAGAAGTCAATAAGGTCTTTGATAGTGGAAAGAAAGAGTGAGGTATTAATTTTAAAGTAAGTTATATTATACCTTGAGTCACCATAACATGTTTTATATATATTTAGAGTTACCATAATTTATTTTATGTAAATTGTGTTTTATAAATTATGTTATTTATTTATGAACCTTATTTGATATACTATGAAAAACCCATGGATATAACTATTTATTAAAATATGTTTTGAGTACTTATGTTATAAGTACCACCACGGAGGTCCCATGCTTTGAGGGACTTAAGTAACCATTGGCCCTCTGATTAGTCACGTTGTGACCCTCTGTCTGTCTAGATCCACTAACACTCTGATTTCTGGTATGGAGCAAAGTGTTGTACGAAGCTAAGTGCTACACTATTATAGGAGCCACCTCTAGAGTTCGTACAACTCTTGAGTCCATACATCCGTTTTGTTCTGTACCGTGGTTATGATTTCTGGTGTGAGTAAAATGTTGTGCGGAGCTAAGTGTTATACTATGGTGGGGACCACCTCTCGAGTTCGTACGAGCCACCTCTTGGGTCCATACATCTGTTCTGTTTCGTTCTGTACCGTGGTTATGATTATTTTTTATATGATTTCTGTATTATATGTCAAATGATCTCTATACTCTGTATTTTAATATCAGGCTTTGTTTAGCCAATAATTATCAATGTGTGAATTTTATCCCTTATGCTCTTAGTATAATATTTTTCACTCTACCATGTGCTTATCTCTGTTTAGTAATTTTCAGGAAACAATGCAATTCAAAAATAATTTTGGAGAGTCTTAGACGTGGGGTTGCGGAATAGACACACATAGCACTTCATATGTAAATATCGGCCTTTTGGTCAATGAATTTTGTTATAAAAGTAAAAGCTCCAATGATTATTTTGGTACCCTCACTTGAATATTTTTTCCGCTCGCGTTTATTTATTTGTTCAAGAATTGGCCGTAGGTAACTTCAGTTACTGCCCATCACGATACTTAACCCTTAGGTACGAGAAGCGGGTTGTGATAGTTTCGTCCGACAAGGGGCTCTGGGTCAACTATTCAATCAAAGTTAGAACCTAACAAAGCCTAGAAGCTAAAAGATTACTCTGGTATTCAACCATTGGAGCTGCATGCCTGACCCGCCTGTAAAATGAACAACTAGGCATTCTGCAAATATCATTGCCTGCGTGCACAAATTTTATCTATTATATATTTTATCTTTACGGTCATGGATGCCACAGTTTCTCACACTACAAAAAAATTGCTTTTTGCGACGGTAAAATGCCGTCGCAAATACTCAAAACGCCGTCTCAAAAGGTTTTTTGCGACAGTAACTGGCCTTTTTGCGACGGCAAGTGGGGGTCGCAACAAAGGGGTTGCAAAAGGTTTTAGCGACGGTATAATGCCGTCGCAAAAAAAAGGCGACGGCAAAAATACCTTTTTGCGACGGAAAAATGTTGTCGCCATTAACACATGAAAATCTGAGTTTTTTTGAGACGGCACTGTGTTGCCGTCGCTAAAAGGGTTATTTGCGACGGCACAAATACCGTCGCTAAAGGGTTATTTGAGACAGCACTTGATGCCGTCGCTAAAGTACTATTGGCGACGGCAAATGACACCGTCGCTAAAAAACTTCATTTTCAACAAATGCCCTATCTTTTGCGACAGCATTACTGCCGTCGCAAAAAACCCTGGTTTTATTTTTCTTTTTGAGACGGTGTGTGTGCTGCCGTCTCAAAAAAAAAAAAACTATAATAAAATTATTAAAAATATAAAAATGGCCTGTATTAAATGAAAAATAACTAAAAAAATTATTTTCATTCAGAATTGTTTTCTTGCATTTCTAAAAATTATGAGCTGTGTATACAATTGTTTTCCTGCATTTCTAAAAATTATTTTCATTCAGAATTGTTGGGTCTCAACTATGATTCAGGTTATCTGGCCTTGAGGAAAAGCATGCATTCACACCAGGAATATGAAATCCATCAAACAACTTTGATATATAACATATTTTCCATCCTAAGCAATAGGGAAATAGAAAGTAACAGCATATAAAATCACCAACAAATTTCTCATTAACAAACCCATAACACCAAGGCTGTGTTTGGTGCCATGGAATGGGACTACATTTTTGGCAATGGACACGCAACGATTATGATTCCGAATGATAAAAATTTACAGGTGCCTAAGAAAAGCATAATGGATCTGGCATTCTAACATTCCGATCACAAAACCAGCAGCACGTCCTAGAACTTGAAATCCTTTTTCTTCAATTTTCCATCCTTTTCCTGCATTTTCCGTTTCCTCTTCTTCTCATTCTGAAAAATTCCACCTCATCAGAACAAGTGTCCATAAATACTAATTAAAACAAGTACAAAATCAGAAAGATTGTGAGAGATGCACACCTCGGCAACCATGTCACTGAAATCCTCCCACTGACTACGCAGCTTCTCCTCCTCCTTGCTTCCTCATTCCTGTGAAATGCAAAATAAATATGAATTACGCGCCTTGTAGCTAATGTACTGATACTGATACTGACACTAAAACCTGAAGACTCATGAGTTTTCTTTTTAGGTCTTGTGTTTCCTATGTTTGACTTGTTTTTTTTACAGGGAAATGGTGAAATCTCCGATAAGAAGAATAATAATTAAGAGGATCGATTGGGGAAAGGATATGTTAACCCACCAGAAACTAAAACTAACTGTACTAGAGTTAGTTGTAACTGCTTTAGTTGTAACCACTTTAGTTCTTGTAGGTGAGAGGACAATACATAGATAAATAGCTGTACTGTGTTAGTATATACACTTCGGCATATCTTGATAAAGGAGATGAATAGTTTTTCTTCCTTTTTCTCTCTAATCCCTGTTTGTTTTTCTAGATCTATCTTCTATATTCTCTGAATCTTTATAGGATACCCTTAAATTTCTTTGTTTTTGGTACACCAACCACACTGGAAATCAATATATTCATCATATTGTACCGACTGTCTTCTTCTCAAAACAGCTCACATCTGAGCAATGGAGTTGACCCAGTAGACAGGGCATTGATGCTGCAACTCATGTTTCCAGGATCTAGGGTAAATAAAAAATAAAAATAAAAAATTCCTTGATATCCATTCAATAAGTTTATTCTTGATCTAATAACAAAACAAATGCAAATTGGACCATCTCAGATTATTTCTCATGCCTGTAAATTAGCATCATCCATTTTTCTTCCATGATCATGATGTTGGTTAGGTAAATATATAAATGTAAAAAATAATCATTTAATGAAATTTGATGGGTTTAGAAGAACTAAATACACATCTAAAAAATGAAAACAAATTTCAGTCAACTCCAACTGCAAAAAAATAAAAAAAAAAACAAAAAGAAGTTTCTTACCAATATTGACACCAAAATTGAAGCTCTGCCTTCTCAACTTTGTTCTTTTCCATGGTTTTGAAACACTCAAAGGCAGGGTACGCATACCCAAGAACCAACCTGCCATCCAAATTCATATAATTAGAAAAGGTAAAATTTAGAAAGAAAAAGAAAAAGAAACAAAAATAAAGCAGAGAAGGAAAAAGTGCAAAAAGAAAGATTAGTTCTTCACATACACAAGTCCTGATCATAACGAAGCTTTTTGTTCAAATCAAAAGTAAACCAAGATCCTGCAAATAGAAAAGAGAGTCGATGAATATCTTAGGGGAAAAAAATAGTCACAATTGAAGAGAGTATAAGAATAAAATTGTACTTAATCTAATAAAGCTTTATGACACAGCTGCTATACTTGATCAAGTTTGAGGGATTCATTTGATTGCACAACATTATTAATATATCTAGGTTAGCTTTTATTTTGTTTTGACCATATAAAATGTTTAATAATAAGCATACATACTTGAATTTCCTTTCTTATTAATGCTGTTTTTTCTTGTTCTGCCATTTCATGTGAAGATCATTAGAAGTTACACTCTTTTGGTTTGAATTAAGATGTTTTAGTGTTACCCATATGACATTTAAATTTTCATGCAAAATATTTGACAAGTAGACCAGTAATTTTATTTTATTTTATTTTTCCTATTCACATCTTTTTTCATAGCAACATTGAGAAACTCTTTTCAGTTGAAGTATTTCATCAAACAGCTGACATGCTTAGAAACACATTGCAACAATTTAGAGGCAGATGGGTTGCAGAAACAAAATTGTAAATATATAATAGAAGTGAACCAGAAAAAATTTTGCAATGTCAATAAGATTACAATCTAGTTGAAGCTAGAAGTGATGCTAATATCAAGAATGTTTTGCATACATATACATGTAATATATAGTAAAAAAGCTAGTTCAAATTCATGGTTAATTGCTTCAATTTTTTATTTTTTATTTTTTTTTGATGGTTAACAAAGGCATACCAAGTACTATGATTTGTTCTTCATCAGGTTCAGGAAAAGGGTAAGTGGTGCCCTCTACTGGCAAGATGACAATGGCACCATGGACATTGCTCAGTGTCCAGTCACTGTGGGCATGCCACCAAAGAGTTCCTTCCTCATCGGAAAATATGACCTTGTATGTGTAGTTTGTTCCGGGTTTGATGTGACACTGTGTGATGTACTCTGGGCCATCTGACCATGGATTTCTTGGTTGCTTCACTCCATGCCTGCACACATAATACTAGTATTCATTCACCTTTTAACATGTCAATCTCACAATCCATTTTCTTGGGCAAAGCAAACCATTGCTATTCACTGCCCTCTCTCCTCTAAGTTTTTGTTCTACTTTCACCAACTCATTCGAATTTGGGTTTCTCAAGTTTCTAAAAAATTCTTAAGAACAAATTCAAACAAATTTCTTAACATACAAACATACATACATACATACATACACAAATTTCTTAAGAACAAATTCAACAAAATCAACATGAATCTGATTAACATACCACACAGATTCAACAAATTCCTTAAGAACAAACACACAGAGAGTGATCGGTGCAGAATAAAATAAACAGAACAGATCAGATTCCAAAACAAAACAAACACACAGATTCCAAAACAAACAGAACAGATCTGTTGGTCCAAAACAAACAAACAGAACAGATCTGTTTGATCGGTGCAGAGATGAAAAACCAGAGAGTGAGACTGATGAGATGAGAGAGTGAGGGAGGCAGATCAGATCAGAGAGATATCTGATATATATATATAAAACAAAAAAAAAAACGATCGTGGCGAGAGAGAGAGAGAGAGACAGATTGAGAAAGAGTTTACCTGTGAGTAGATCGGCGGTGTGATGATCGGTGCGATGAGATGAACAACGAGAGAGTCAGAGAGTGATCGGTGCAGATATGAAGAACAACGAAACGAGAGAGTGAGAGAGAGAGACAGTGATGAGTTGAACTTGAGATGAGACTGAGAGAGTGAGGAGACGATTAGGGTTCTAAGAGATTGGGGATTTTGGGGGGCGCGGAATGGAAAAAAATGGGGGAACCGAGCGGGCGGGATTGGGAAAAAAAGATATTTAAATAATAATAATTTTCATCATAAATAAATATTAAATAATAAAAAAAATAAATAATAATTTTTATTTTCATCATAAATGAATATTTAATGAATGAAAAATTATTATTATTATTTTTTATTTGGTAGAAGTAAAGATAATATTTTAATGAAAAATATTTTCTATTAAGAGTGATGAGTGAGAGAGAGAGACGGAGAGAGAGCGAAACAAACAGACAAAAATAGAAAGAGATAGAGAGAGAGAGAGAGAGAGAGACAGAAAAAGAGAGAGAAACAAGAGATGAGCGATACAAAAAGAGAGAAAGAGAGCGAAAAAAGATGAACGAGAGAGAGAATAGAAAAATAGAGAGATAGAGAGAAAGAGATGAGCGAGAGAGAGACAGAGAGAGAAAAAAAGAGGAGATGAGTAGAGACGAATAGAGAAAAGAGATAGAGAGACAGAGAAAAAGACAGAGTGAGCGAGAAAGAGACAAAGTGGTCGCTAAAAGTGCATTTTCTTGTAGTGGATCGATAAATCGAAAGGGAGCTCAATAAATAAAGAAGAGATGAGGGAAAGAGTGAGCAAGGCGAACACAGTGGGGAGAGAGAGAGACAGACAAACAGAAAAAGAGAAGAGTGATGAGTGAGAGAGAGAGAGAGAGACGAAAGAGAGAGAGAGATAGAGAGAAAGATAGACAGAAAAAGAGAGAGAAACAAGAGATGGCAAGAGAGAAAACTAAAAGATAGAGAAAGAAAGTTGAAAAGAGATTAACGAGAAGACATAGAAAAAAAAAAAAAAAAAGAGACAGAGAGAGTGGTAGTGGTAGTGGTCATAGTTCCACCCATTGATTTAAGTATGGTGTTGTTTTGAGCTTTCAAATCATAATTCTACATCCATTTTTCAAAACTCAATTCAAAATATAATCATTACTTTTCGAAACTCATAACCAAACACATAATTCAAAACTCTTTTCAAAGCTTAATTCAAATCAATTTTTTAAATATTTTAAATATTTTAATTTTGTGAGAGACAGATAAAGAAGAGAGATAGAGAGAGAGACAGAGATAGAGTGATGAGCGAGAGAGAGAGAGAGAGACAAAGTGGTTGCTAAAAGTGTATTTTCTTATAATGGATCGATAAATCGAGAAAGAGCTCGATAAATAGAGAAAATGGGAGTAAGAGAGTGAGCAAGGCGAACATAGTGAGGGATAAATAGACAAATAGACAAGTAGACAGAGAGAGAGAGAAAGAAGAGTGATGAGTGAGAGAGAGACAGAGAGAGAGAGATAGACAGAAAAAGAGATAGAGAAAGAAAGAGAGAGAGAAATAGAGGGAGAGATAGAAAAAGAGAGAGAGAAACAAAAGATGAGCGAGAGATAGACAAAAAAAGAGAGAAATAGATCAAAAAGAGATGAGCGAGAGAGAGACACAAAAAAAGAGAGAGACAGAGAGAGAAGAGAAATGTGCGAGAGAGGTAGAAAGATAAGAGAGAGAGAGAGAGAGAGAGAGAAGAAATGAGAGAGATAGAGAGAATAGAGAAGAGAGATGAGCGAGAGAGACAAAGAGAGAAAACAGATGAGAGAGATAGAGAGAAGAGAGATAGGCGAGAGACACAGAGAGAAAATGAGAGAGAGAAACAAACAGACAGAGAAAGAAGAGTGATGAGTGAAAGAGATAAAGAGAAGAGAGAGAGATAGAGACATAGAGACAGGAAGAAGAAAAAAATGAATGAAAAGAGAAATGTTATATCAAAAGAGTAAGACGACATTGTTTTCTTTTTGTTTTTTTTGCGACAGAAAAATACCGTTGAATTTATTCAAACCATTTTGTGACTGTATGTATATGAAGCTATCTCAAAACCACAATCACTATGCTAGGTTAGAGTTTTCAAAAAACTCTTTTGAGAAAATTATACTTTCTTGTTTTCTGTGTTATATTGTTTTTACTGAATTTTTTTAATATTTTAAGTATTTTTTTTAATTTTTAGACACATTTAACATAAATACACCTAAAAATTAAAAAAGTTGTAAAAAAAATCTTTTAAAAATTCACTAAATACCAAAAACACAAAAAAAAAAAAAAATACATTCAATACATTTTTTTTTTTGGTATTTTTATGTATTTATTAATTTTTAAAAATATTTTTTCATAAATTTTTTATTTTTTAGATACATCTAAAAAAGGTACATCTTAAAAAAATATTTAAAATTTTAAAAATATTCACTAAAAACAAAAACAAAAAAAAAACACGAAAATCACTTTTTGCGACGGCAGAAAATGCCGTCTCAAAAAAGCAGAGTATTTGCGACGGCACCATCTGCTGTCTCAAAAAAGCAGAGCATTTGCAACGGCACTATTTGCCGTCTAAAAAAAAAAGAGTATTTGCGACGGTATTTTCTGCTGTCGCAAATACTCTCATTTTTTGAGACGGCAAATAGTGCCGTCGCAAATGCTCTGCTTTTTTGAGACGGCATTTTCTGCCGTCGCAAATACTCTGCTTTTTTGAGACGGCATTTTCTGCCGTCGCAAAAAGTGACTTTTTGAGACGGCAAGTGTGCCGTCGCAAATAGTTCCGTCTCATAAACCCACTTTCTTGTAGTGAATGCTTTTGGCACAGTTCGAGCCGTTACACCATTTGTTGAACTGCTTCTCATCCTTGAATTCGACCAGTGTCGGAGTCTCAACCGAAGCTGTCGCGTTATTGAAGCCCTCGGTCCTCACGTGCCTCTACCCCTATTTACGTTCTTTTTTTTTTTTTTTTGCTTCTAAAATCAAAACATAAGATGAAAATATAAAGAAATTGCATGAAATTAATATGTACAAGTGTGAATTCACTAGCCTCAAGTGGTAACTTGAATGCAAACTAGTCTTCTGCGTGTAGGTTTATAAGGAATTTAATTGCTTTAGGGAGAAATTAAAAAAATTGAAAAAAAAAAAAGAAAAGAAAAGGGAAAAGGTATGGAGACCAAAGTTGTTAATCCTGTACCGGACAAGGTACCCTTTTCTTCATTGGTATGGTACATATTGATACCGAAGTGTTTTCGAATACCGTTACAAATTTATCGCTACAAATAAACATATTTATTAAAAATATGCCAAATACTGAATAATTATAGCATAACATAAACAAATTCTCATATTTTAAAAGGACTTGTAAAACAAGCTTAAAATACAAATTTCAAACCAAACCAAGCCTTAAGTCCTATCAAATGGGGTCAATTACATGAATCCTTATTCTCCACTCAACTCTATCAAAGGCCATTTCGTTAGTTAAATTAAGAAGATTCATATCTCTATTTCCTATGCTAGCTCAAGTCAATCTAGGTCTACCCCGTCCCCTAACACTTCTATCTACCGTTACTGCATCGCATCTCTTCACTATTGCCTCTGTTGGTCTAGCATCTTCATCTCAGTAACACTCATCTTATCTACATGTTGTTTCCTTAAAACACAAATTCCATATACCTTAAAATGATTTAAAATACAAACCCATTGTCTAGTACATAAACACAACGAAAAACTTAATTAAGCTCTCTTTTAAAAACAAAGGTTAATTATAGCATGGATGGATGACAACCAGCCACTGTTAGTGGCATTGTATGAGCACCAACCACCAAGCCACCGTGCATTCCCAGAAGAGTGCAAAAAAAAACTTAACAAAAATGTAGTAGTAAAAGCCAGCCACTGTTAGTGGCATTTTATCGAACATCTGACATACATAAATATCAGTACAAGCAAAACAAAGATACCCAATCAAACTTAGATCTAGGACACAAAATCGAAGAGAAAGGAATTGAGAGGAACGTAGAGAGAGTAAACTGTATGAAAAAGGATAAGAGGTGAAATAAAGCAAACCCACAATAAGGTGTCAAATTTGTTCTGGCCATCAAAGTCGTAAAAGCCAAGAAGATGCTCAAGATCTGCTACGGAAGAAAAAGAAGTCCCATGTCATAGAGCACCCGCCTCCATTATTAACCTGCCATTGTTGTCACTCATGGCTACCAGTCCAGCCCTCAACAACGTTATTTTTTAATCAAAATCTCTAATTTTTTTTTCTTCAGATTGTGTGCTGGTGTATTTTTGCAAGATAAAGGTTTCCGGCCGATATTATCCGGAATGACCGAAACTGTCCGATACAAGCCGAGAACATAGCCAATACGGAGTTAGAGTAGCTTTGTCCCATTTTTCTTCCTGAGCGGCACATTTCGGGTGGTACCCTCTGGTACGGAACGGTATTAACAACACTGATGGAGACACAAAAAAGTAGCCTGGAAAATGATTAGAGAATGAATTGTATGGTGTAATTCAAATTTAGTATGAGGTGGGCCTCAACCGGAATGAATTTAGCCCACACACTTCACTTTTTGGTCACTTTTTGGGCTTTTTTTTTTCTTTGGCTCCATGGCATTGTTGATAAAAAATAACATCTATGCATGCCTTTTGACCATTACTTTCAAATTCACTTCTTATTTCTAGTTTAAGCCTCTTACAACTTTGAACTTCTTTATACATTGTCTTTCCAAATTCTAATGCAATTGCAAGAAATTCAAAACGACAATATTCTTATGGTCATTCCATAGTTATTACTTAATCCTTGCTAGTTGCATTTTTTGTTTCATAGTGAATTACTAGTTTAAGTTGCGAGACATTAAGTTCTTCACATGAAAATTGGTCGCGGCTAACTTTTGCCGACCAAAAATGGACTTTTAGCGACCAATTTTTTGGTCGGCAAAAGTGTTAATTCTTGTAGTGCTAGATCATTATGTCATATGTTCCTTAACCATGATTTCTTATGTTCATACACATAAAAGGTTCACTAGGTTATGGGAAGTTTTCTTAATATTGTTGCTTTGTCAAATAAATGAACGTGATCAGATTGTCATGCTTGCTATTGATCTTTCCGTTCATGAAAGCCATCAACCACGTTTTCCTCCTTTAAACGTGATTATTGAAGTGGGATTCATGCAAGTTTAAATTTGTTTGCATCTGAAACATTGTTTGTTTTTGAGTTTGGGTAATCTAATTCTTTAGAAACATAAAAATATAAATGAAACAGATTTTGCAATAATAGATGCAGTCCACAAGAAGAAGGAAGTAACTTAAATAAGAAAGTAGAATGCTTTATGTTAGTTCCTATAGGAGCAATGCATAGTATGTTTTTTATCTTAATAAAGTCTTGTTTATGTTTATTTTATGTTAAATACGCTACGGATTAGTTTTTAATATTTTTTCGGTAGATTAAAGGTATTTTGGTAATTTGCAAAAATTATGAACATAGGCTGTAGCCCATGGGTCATGATATGGTCAAGTTATATTATTAGGTTTTCAAATATATGTTTTAGTTGGGTTTAAATAGGTTTTGTTAAAAGTATTGTTGCCTATTTAGTAGTCCAAGTAAATTAGAAGTTCTCTCAAGCTAAGAAGTACATAAACTTCTTGGGAGGAAGTGTGTCGTGTCTGACTGACACTCTCCATACACTCCTAAAAGTGTGTTTGACACTTCTCCAGCTTGTTTGCCACTTCTACAGTTAAAAATATAAAATTCATAATATCGGATACCTTACCGACACTTTTGCGGACATTTCGGCAATGCTTTTTGAAACATTTATTAGATGAATACAAAATGCGTGTGTTTGATTGGACGGATTGGATAAGGGGGATTAGAATCCATCAAACTTGAATATTGAGACTGTGAATCCCTTGGACTATTTGGTTGGATTAGATGTGTATCCCGTATTTGTTTTTTCATGAGATTAGATGTCTTGAAAGGATTATTTTTACTGAATCCAATGTTTGGTTGGACGGACTGCATATGATAAATGAATAAAAGACTATTTTATCCTTTTTTAATTGTTTACTAAGTAATAGCAATATTAAACATATTCTGATAAAAAAAGCAATATTAAACATATCTTTAATATTTTAATTATTTTTAGCTAGATTAAATAAAATTTTATTTTATTTTATTTTTTACAACATTAAATAAATTTATTTTTTTATATTAAATAAAAAAATAAAAAAATAATAATAATTAAGAATTTTAAATAAAAATAAAAAATATTTTTTTAATTAAAAATATGTTATTTTTAATTAAAATTTAAATAAATTTATTTTTAAAAATAATAATAATTAAACAATGAAATTAAATAAAACATCTATTAAAATTTAAATAATGAAATTAAATTAAATATAAAAAAAATTTTAAAATAAAACATCAATAAAATATTAAATAAATAAAACATCAATAAAAAAGTTAAACAAAATTATTTTATTTTTACATTGAGACATTTAAATTTTATTGAATTTTACTAAATATAATACATAATTAAATAGTAGAGGGTCAAAATGGTCATTTCACATTCTAATCCTAACAGTAAATAGTCTAATGAAAATTGTCTCATACCCTCCCCCCCCAAAAAAAAATTCTAATCCCAACAGTAAATAGTCCAATGAAAATTGTCCCATACCCCCCCTAGGATAAGGAGTCCAGCCGGACTCCATGTCCGGCGGACTAAAAAAAAAAAACAAACGCTGAATAAAAAGCTTCCCTTGGATTACAATCCCAACAGTGGATAATCCCCCCCCCTACAGTGCTCTATATTTATTTTGCATTCTTTAAAATGTAATTGTTATGTAAATGATATCTTAATGTTTAAGTTATGAAATATATAACTTTTTAATGTAATAAGTGCTATGTTACATATTTTTCATTATCGTCGAATAAATTATTCATATATATGACATATAATAAATAAAATAAAATAAAAATCTTAATGTGTCCAAAGTGTGTCATGTCTTGCATTTTTTGAAAATAAAAATGTCGTCGTGTCCGTGTCGTGTCGTATGTCCGTGTTTGTGCTACTTTGCTCTAAAGTGTATAGGAAGCCTTGTAATGCTCCTCCTATTCAATGGAGAACGTGCTTTGGAGAATTTTGTGAAAGTTTTTGTAACTCTTTTGGTATTGTGTGATCATGTGATGCAAATTGCAATATGGTATCCCGGTGTGGTGCCTAGAATTTTGTTTTCCTCATTTTTCTTAAATCTTTTTACACTTTTAGTGTCTAATACCCCCTTAACCAGATCTGATTGAACCTTCTTTCTAAATCTTGATTGAACTTTATTTTATGTCAATAAACCCTTCAATCCACCTCAAGTCAGCCCTTTATCATTCTACAATTATTGCACACAAAAGAGTTAAAATTTAGTATGGTACTGTACACATCACCCCAAACAGGCACCAAAATCCAGGAATCAGGATATAAAGCACCCTCCTATTGGCAATTCTTAATAATACAGGAATCAGGATGAACTCAAATTACTGTAATAATTGACATTATTGTTTATTGGGAGATATGAGTTTGCATCAGGGGCAATGGTTGTAAAATTGTATAAGTTTTTCAAGGTGTATGACTGCGTGTTCTGTTTTTGCATTTTGTTTTCTTGATGTTTCAAGAACTGAGCTAGTGCATAGATTACATCTTTTCAATTGCCCCCTTGCAATAAAAGTAGCTGATGTTTGTGAATAATTTTTTAATGTGAGACTTAATGTTTCTTGTTGTTTCCTTATCTTTTGGGCAAATTACATGGACTTCTCCGAGGGATCTGACAATTACAAGAACCTCCCCTGTAGATACCTCAAGGGATCAATGTAAAAAAAAAAAAATGAAGTAGGCAGAGAACCTGTTTTAAGAACATGATATCATAAAAATGGAGTATATTTATTCTAAAATTGAAATGGAGTGGAACTTAAAATGAATTTCCTAATGATGTATTTGAATAGCAGTTATTTCAAGTGAGGTTACAAGTTATCTAATTGAATGCTCCATCCAACAGTGGCAAAAGGATACATGGCCATGCCAGAATATTTTCAAAAGGTGAACACTTGTTCAGGCAGTTTTTCATTTATCAAATTTATTTCCATTTCGACAGTTTACTCTTATAGTAATTTTCCTCGTTGCCTTATTGATGAAGGTATATGTTTATCTTTTGGGAAAATTACACGGACCTTCTGTAACAATTGCCCAAATTACAACTGCCTTGGAAGTACAGACACAGGCCATGGGACACGATAATTTCAAAAAATTCAGGACATGGAGACAGTGAGGGGATATGTAAAAAAAAATATTTTATTTGCTATGTATGTAAATATTACATTCATAAACAACTAAAATTAATAAAAACCAACACTAATTTAACATAAAAAAAACTAAATTTTAATTAGCCAGAGACTAAGGCTTTGTTTGGCATGTGCTAAACAATTATCTTATTTGGGTCACATCACCTCTTATTTGGGTTATATCACCTCTTTATTATATCACTTCAACCCCAACCCACATTTCACATTTTTTCATAAAAAGACAAAATGTATACTAATCTAACACTTCCCAAACAACACCTAAATCTGTGTTGCATTAGGCTCCAAGGATTGTTAGAAGGTTGTTTCTCCACTTTAGATGTGTGTTACATTGCCGATGATTTCATATGATTTATATATTTTTTTAAAAAGCCAATCCTTTTGTTTCCAAATATTATAATATGGCCCTAGAAATTAGCTTTGAAAAATTAAAATAAGACTTGTTGTGTCCTAAATCGTGTCCCACCATGTCTAATGTGTCTCTCGCCATGTTTACATACACCCTTGTTGTGTACCCTAAAAAAAATGGACACAACTACAACACCTATTTTGAAGTGCCATTGCTTCATAGATAGCTGATCCCATTAGCATAGGACAATGACACTAGCTCCCCTAACATTTGAGTAGGCATATCATTGAGTGCCTCGCCATTAGGTGTCAAGAAAGTGAGATGGATGGAATATTATGGTGTTGATAATTTTTGGATTAGAAATGGGTCAACTCTTTAACCTTTACCAGTTTACCTTTAGTCACTCTTACTCTTCTTCCCCATCCATTCTCCCTCTTTGCGTTTCCCCTTCCCCTCTTAGACTTCCCCACCACTCACCATGCCACGGCCGCCTCCCACCCCACCCCACCCCACTGCCCCCAACGATCCCTCCCCTCATGCCACTGCCTCAACTCCCCAAACACCATGCCTTTTCTTCCATCAATTCCATCGTGCTGCCACCAACCTCTCACATCAACCTATTTGCCACCCAACCTTCTCACCCAGACACAAACCAGAGAGATATAGCTTGGCTCGAAGTTCATGCCAATGATGATCACCAGTGGCCTCCACATCAAACCTCATTGCCTTCCATGGCCCTCCAACGACGCATCCAGTGCAATCCTAGCTGCGATCCTAACCCCAGCGCCGTGATCCAAAACCTTCCAATTCCAAAGCCCCCCTTTCCTTTATCAACCGAATAGGTTTGATTTATGTTTTTTTCCTTGATTGCTTGACTTACGAATGTTTTTTTTTTTTTTTGGGCTTAATTTAGGGCAGACGGAGAGGGAATTTGATGAATCAATGGTAGAGAGGATTTTTTTTTTTGCTTGATTATGTTGTGTATTGTTTTGATTTTGTTATTTTTTGTGTGTGGTGGCAGTGGTCGGTGTTGGATTGTTATAGGGGGGAATTAGAGGATGAGGTAGGTTGGAGGAGAGGGTAGAGGAGTGTGGTGGAGGAAGGTGAGAAACATAGAGAGAGGTAGGGTGTAAAAATGGCCTGTCGGCCCGGGGCCCGACCAGACCTGCCTATATCTCCCCGGGCTAGGACATGGGCCATGGGTTTTTTGGGTGGCCTAGCCTAAGGCCCATTGGCCTAGTCTAAGGCCTGGCCCACCCCGCCCTAACTTAATTTTTAAGCTATTTTTGTTTTTCTTTTATTATAAAAAAACTAAGAAAAGCCAGGCCCGATGACCCACTAGGCCAAGAATTTGCACAAGTCGCTTGGCCCGATTTTTGGCAGGAGCTTGACAGGCTTGACAGTGGGCCGACTCGGGCCGAGCCAAAATTACACCCTTAGAGAGAGGTCATTTTTATCACTTCACATTTTCTATTAACGGAGTTAACTTTTGAGGTGCATTAGGGGATGCCAGTCTCATTTCTCCATACTATTGGGCCTGTTGTTATTTGGGCAATAGTTGAGGGAGGTCCTTGTAATTTGTCCTTCTTTTTTAATGGTACTTCATTTGTTGTTTTATATATATGGCCAAATCTTGATTGAATTTTTTGGGATGTGGTTGCATCATATGTTGCTTCATTTGCCTTGTGTCCATTGTGTGTCCATTGCACATGATGTCAGGATCATTTGTGAGAATAAGCTATTAAGCTTAGTTGTCATGACTCCTGCTTAATTGATGCAAATTACTGAGAAACAACATTTGCAAACGGAGTTGCTATTGGTCTTTACTTAGCGACCATTTTGGTCCAAAATGTTGATAAAAAAATGTCTAGTGTGTAATTGTTTCAATTTGTCCCATGGTCTTTCATTGCACATGATGTTGGGATCAATTGTGAGAATAAGCTACTAAGCTTAGTTGTCATGACTCTTGATTAATTGATGCAAATTACTGAGAAACAACATTTGCAAACGGAGTTGCTGTTGGTCTTTACTTAGCGACCATTTTGGTCCAAAATGTTGATAAAAAAATGTCTAGTTTGTAATTGTTTCAATTTGTCCCATGGTCTTTCATTGCAGCAACTGGCCCACGTTTCCACAGATATTCATCAAGGGGGAGTTTGTTGGAGGATCAGACATCATTCTCAACATGCACCAGGTATTCTCATACCAAAATTGTTGTTCTTTAGCCTGGTATACATTGCTTTAATGGTTTGGTTTGTCATGTAGACTGGCGAGTTGAAGGAAATGCTTAAAGATATTGCAGCCAACTAGAAGAATTAAGAGTAAGTTTATCATTACTGAACATGTAGAGTCAACAAGGAATATAGTTATCTTTGATGATGAAGAATTATGGGATATAAGCATGTTCAGCTTTGAATGTTTGTTGACTTGATCCAATAATGTTTAGTTGAAGTATGGATCCCATTCCTTTGATGTTTAATGTTCTTGGCTACCAAAATTTTGAATGTGCGTCTGTGTAGAAAACTTTGTGAATAATTGGACCATTGAGGATGAAATAAATTAGCCATCTCTCTAAGCTTTTAGATGAGTTGATGGCCAATAATTCAACATGGTTCCAGAGTTCACATTGCAATCTTCTGCTGAGACAATAGCAAGAATCATATCAACTTGTCTATTCAAGCATATAAAGACATCATGCACATATTTTGAGGCTCCTCAGTTCTTGTTCTTTTTTCATTTCCCTCCAAATTATTTCCTTTTTTTTGTCTTTGTTTTTGTGCTTTACTCTTGTAAGCTGGTAGTTGCCTCCTGAATACATTTTGTAGTAAGCTTGTATGGTATGGGTATTGGTAAGACAATCCTCTTTCTATAGGTGTTATGGCAACTAGCCTGGTTTCTCAAGTCGTGCTGGTTCCTCTTCCTTCAATGTTTGAGAGGTCTAGAAACTTCATTTTAAGTAGATTTTGATTTACTAGATGAAGGGTTTGTCGTCAAACTGTGACCTAGGTTCATATATGAGGGTCAAGTTTGACAATGTTACATCACGAAATTGATGTATGTGTCCTGAGCAAATAAAATATTGTGGTTTACTCTTGCTCTTCTGTAACATTTTCAACCTGATTCATAGTTTGGAATTGAGGAACATGATTCATCTAGGTGAACCTAATTTTGTGATGAGTGGGGGTTTTGGAATTCGACTTGTTGTTTGTTAATTTAATGTTTTTTTAAACAACTTGGATTTGGAATTCGTCTGTGGTTGGTATGATTCTCTTAAAAAATTGTCATAGTCTATGGACAACAATTGTGAGGGAAACAAGTATGCGGGCATATTATCAATAGAAGGTTTTACCAAAATGGTCCTTCACAGTTTTTTCTACTATCCCTGGTTGTATCTCATTCCAATTATTTGAAGATGTTAAGGGTGTTGAGTATCGCCAACATTTAACTTCTTAGTTTTTAATAACGCAATCTTTTTTATTTGTCAACAAAAAAAAAAAAACCTATGGTTAGACGGTGGCCTACTTGGTCTTTGGTTTCAGCGACAAAATTAGGATTCAGCTTATATGTTTTCAAACATGCCAAACTCCTCACTTTCATGCTGGTGCACGTTTGCTACATAGCCATATTATAGGCTTGCAGCAAAACTATTCATTGTTACCTGCGAAGAAATAAGGCTTCATATGCTCCTACCCCAAAAAGTGAAGGACGGTTGCCCTAAAAAAATATAAAACAAGAAAGAGTTCGTTTTTTCCTAAAAAATAAATTTTTTTTTTTTTTTTTTGCTGCATCATGCAAGAATGATTATACACTCCTGAACACCTCCTGGTATGAACCAGGGATGGTGCCAAAGAAAAACAAATATTCGACTTCCCTTTTAAAAAGTGTCGACATAGGGGGTTCTGGGGAAGATGGTGAAGTTTTTGTTCTGGGCCCCCTTGTTAGTTAATGGACTAATAGTTGAAGGGATGGGATCATGAATTTGACCTCTAGGTTTGTAAGTGAAGGAAGGAACGACTGTAAGTTAAGATTTCAATGGAGTTGAACCTGCAACCAAACTAGAGAAGGAACTGAAGAAAGCTAGTAGTTCAGTTTCAATACTAAAGTTCTAGTGCTTATAGAAAGAGGTAGGTTTGTTAGTTTAGCCGCATTTTTTAAAGCTTAGGGAGGGTAGCTTTGCTTAGAGAAGAAATCCACTTTGTTTTTGGGAAAAGACAGATGTCAATTTCTTGGGAAGTTATACTTCTAGGGCAATTGGTTTAGAGAATATTCCCTTTCTTGCTTGGGTGCTTTAGGTCTTGGGAAAAAAGAATCCATCCGTCAAGCTCTTTCAAGCTTTGAAGTCTAATACTCCCGTTGTAGGCACTCAGCAGCAAAGTTGGTTCTTTTTGTATTGGCTGTACAAGAGAGCTATGGTTGCATATTTAGTTCAAAGGACCTTTCAAAGAGGGGCTCGCGCTTTCATGAATTTAGTCTAGAGCATCTCGCTTTCTGGTACTTGTGAGGACTTTCAAGTAGGCGATGACAAGTCATCACTATCTTTAACTCGTTTATCAAAAGTAAGCCCCTATCACACGTATGCAAGTCAGACTATGTTTTGGATCAATTTGGTTCATTTAGCTATGGCCTAATCTAATCATACGAAAACTAAGGGTTTGTTTCTGGTTTAGAATTGATGCATGTTCACCTCTCTAATTAAGTGTGTAAGTGTCTTGTTCGTCAAGTAAAGAAAGGTGATCCTCTGCCCAATAGAGCCTGGCCCAAGAGACTGAAGTGTAGACCAAAATGGTCTCTGGAAGCCAGTTCCCAAATTGTGGAAGTTCTTCTCTAACTTGAAGAGTAGCAACCTAGACTTTGGGGAGAAAGGTTTATTTTATTTTTATCACTACAATTTTCCAACTAAGAAAGCAGTCTACTAATGTACTCTAGCTTTGCTAATGAGATAGGGTAGTTGACTTATTTGTTAGAGAGAAGAGGATGCTTGTGTATGGATGAAAAGAGCTTACTATGAAGAGGTGGGACTAGACAAACAAGCCAACCATTTGCCTTCTGTAAACAGGAATACAAAAGTGGGAGTTAGTCTGCTCGCTTTGCCATCATCCAACAAGCTCTTCAACACCAGCTAGCACTTAAGCCCTCTTTAGCATATTTGTCCTCTTTTTTTTTCACCTCTCAACAGTAAACTAGTCACTTAACTTGCTAGCAAACCAAGCAGGTGCATCTCTTCCCTCTTCGAGCCAACTATTTCCTCTAAGGAGCGAATGAACTTTGTTCACCACTTATTACATTCTTTCCTTAGATTCCTTGAAAGCAAGGGTGCGGGACAGTCGTAGCTAACAAGTAAATGAGTAAATATTGCGTAAATGAACGGAATGCTGTTGGCATGTTTCAGCCTTTGGATGATGATTAAAGGGGAGTCATTTCCATGAGTTGGGAGTTGGTCGGTAGGGGTGCTTGTCCTTAACTTTGAAACCGAAGTGAAGGCAAAAACACCTCTAACGTTTAGTTTAGGTAGTGCACTACTTGCTCTATCATGGGAAGTACTCTGACTGATCGGTATCTCTTCTTTTTAACTTGCCTTGTTATTGTAGGAGGATTCATTAGCATTAGTTGTGGCATGAGTGATTACTGATTCACCTTCTCGCATCATCGATCATGGACCTCTTCTCTACTCTTTGTTGGTTGTTCTATTCTCCTTGCTCTGAGACCTTCACTAGCAAGCTCTTTATTACTTAGTACTCTCCTCAAAATAAGAATGCCTTCCCCGTTTTTTCTCTTTTGTCTCACCTCGCGGCATAGGCTTAGGAAGAAGAAAAATGATGTCTAAGAAAAGTTTTCATATCCAATTCTATGGCTCAGGCCCTCACAAGTAGAAGTTTGAGAATAGGAATGGCAAGATAAGACATTTCCTTTTGTTATCCAATCTATAGCTCAAGACCTTGCGGCATAGACGTTTCCATTGCTAACAAAAATGACTCCTAAGGAAGAGGGTCCCCTCTGGACAATGTGTTCTTAAGTTAGAAGTAGTAGATGCAGACAACAAGACACGTCTTCGTTTGATAACTAGGGGAAAAAAAAGACACCCAACATAAAGGCATAGATTTGATTCTAGGTTGGACGAAAAAAATGGGCAAGGATATCTATTAAAATAAAGGAATTTGTGGTTGATTGATTGATTTCTTGTCTTGCTCTCACCACCCTTTGGCCATCATGTTGCCATTTTATACGACAAAGCAATATGGTACATGGAATGGTTCGTGTCTCACTTTATCTTATAGGTGCTAAAATTCTAGTAATGTCATCAAACTCATCTTGTGAGAGGTTAAAGGAGAAAAACGGAACTGTGAATATTGATATTTTTAATTTGTTTTTTGGGATTTTAAACAAAGTTCTTATATAATGTACTTATATAACATTAAAGCCCTGTTTGGGAACAACTTTTTTGGCTAAAATAGCCAATAAAGAAAAAAAAAAAAGTTACAATAGCCAATAAGACTGTTGGATCCTACACATCAATCAATCACTTTTTCTCTCACAACCATCTATTCAACTACAAAAAAATCTGCAAATCATCCCAAACTCAAAAAAAAATTTATCTTAGAAAATAGTTAAAAAGTCAATTAAAATAGTCAAATTTCCAAATGAGGCCTAAGTTTCACCTCAAGTTTTCAGCGTATGACGTCCCAAGTGTAACCAAATGACCAAAATACTCATTGTTATATCGTGCTAATGCAAATTAGACGTATATTACCTTATTTTGGTCCCTTCATTCCAAGTTGACAAAAGGCAGTCCCTCACCTACTAAAATCCTTAGGGCCTGTTTGGTGCAACTTATTGTAAGTTAAAAGTTGATAATTAGAAAGCAGAAAGCCAAGCTCGAATCTAACAGTCTTTACTCGTAGGATGAAGTTAGCAAAGCATTGGATGACATATTGGAGACTTATCAGGTGGTGTTTGTGTTGGGGAATTTTCAAAATGGTTTTCAAAATTTATAGTTTAATTTTTGGGCGTTTTAAAAACCTTCCATGTTTTCTTTAGAAAGCATGAAATAAGTTTGGGGACTTTGTCCCACATTGGAAAGAGAGCAAAACATGGAGCACTTAATAAAGGGCAACATGGAATATTCTTTTGAATATGGAATTAGGGGATGCAAGCTAGTGTGCATGCACCCACACCGCAAGGATGGTGCTTCGCACCATCTGTACACGCGCTTGTGCACGTGGCGTGGGCAGTGGGCTGTGTGGCGTTTGATGGCACACTTTGCACTTAACACGGATGCATCGGCGCCATGGGGGCGCTTTCCTATTTGCATCGGACAGGTTGGAGCGATGACGTGGATCCGACGTGGAATACAGTTAGCTCCACATGGCAATGACGTGTCGTCCGTTGGCGATGAGTCAACCAACCGATCAAACGATTGTGTATCCGATCTGGAGTGGGTTGATCATAGCCGTTGATTGGAGATGCACGCGATCGTGTGGATGAGATGGCACCCGATCGTGATCAGGTGTGATTAGTCAAGGCATCTATTTGGTGTGAGAATGATCTACACCATAGATCGTCGATCCAACGGTCAGATCTGATCAGATGCGATCAAGGGACATGACAATTCGATCAAATCCATCAAGGCCTATAAATAGACTACGAAATTAGCCATTTCAGATCATCCAAAAATTCAGAATTCATTCCTGCAATTCTCTTTCTCTTTCTCTCTTGATTTTGAGTTTCAATCAAGATTTTTTTAAGTGAATTTATGTTTTTCTTACTGGTAATCAAGTTCTGCAGATTTGATTATCAGTGTCTTGGTTTATATCAAGAGTATTCTAATCTACTATCATCAGTGTAGACGCTGGTAGACTTGATCTTTAGATCAGGCTTCATTGTATCCTGGAGGCAAATTTATTGTAACCCCCTACACACCTTTGTGGGTACAAATATTGTCTTTAGGAAAGCAACTAAGTAACGCGACTTGAAGCATCAATTTTTTGTTCTATACAGATAAGATCAACATCTGGAAATGGCAAAGCAACTCTAGGACTTATTACAGTCAAAGTACCTCACCGAGGATGCCACCAGTAAGAAATTTCTTATTAGTAATTTTATGTGTTTTACAATGATTGATACAAAGCCCATTATGGATCAATTCCATGAAATCCAACACATTCTGAGTCAATTTCGACAAAAGAATATGAACATGAATCAATCTATTGTAGTTTCATCTATAATAGAGAAACTGCCATCTTCTTGGAAGGATTTTAAGAAAACTCTGAAACACAAAAAGGAAGATCTTACTTTAGAGGAATTGGCTCAACACCTCCAAGTTGAGGAAGAGTCAAGGTTACTTGAAAGTAAAGATAACCAATTGGCTCAAACGTCCAAGATCCACATGGTGGATGATGGTAAGAGGTTTAACAAAAAGAAGCGTAAGCATGAACCCTAACCCGAGAAAAATGCTAAGAAGCCAAAAGGTGCTTGCTGGCACTGTGGCAAGCCAAGGCACTTCAGAAATGAATGCCGGTCATACAAGAAGAAGCCAGAAGCATCAAATGCCAAGAATAAGTTCGTGGCTATTGTATCCGAGGTGAACATGCTCGAAGATGCTGGTGATTAGTGGATTGACTCAGGAGCAACAAGGCACGTTTGCAACGACAAGAGCCGTTTCACTACTTATGAACAAGTGAGTGATGGAACAGTTTTCTACATAGGCAACTCTTCAATTACTGCTATCAAAGGCAAAGGGACGGTGGATCTAGAGTTTACATCTGGAAAGTCCTAAGTCTTAATGATGTTTATCATGTACCTGATGTTAGGAAAAACCTTGTATCTGGAAGCCTACTTAATAAGCATGGTTTCAAGTTAGTATTTGAGTCGGACAAATTTGTCCTGTCTAAGGGTGGGATCTTTGTTGGGAAGGGCTACATGTATCAAGGAATGTTCAAACTTAACGTTATCAATAATACATTTGTTTCTGCTTATATTGTTGATTCTCTTTCTTTATGGCATGCTCGTTTAGGTCATGTTAATACTAGGAAAATGCATGATATGGTTAATTTAGATTTAATTCCTAAGTATGATATTGGTACGTTTGAAAAATGCAAATTTTGTGTATAATCTAAAATTACTTGCATTCTATTCCCTAAAGTAGATAAAACCACATCTCTGCTTGAACTTGTGCATAGTGATGTATGTGACATGCATAGTACCCCACTAGAGGTGGTAAGAAATATTCTGTAACATTTATTGATAATTTTTCTGAGTACTGTCA
>JAPPVO010002286.1:0-41663 GCA_030407325.1 Camellia japonica
TTTTTTAAGTTGGTAGTTTTTTCTGATTTTTGTTTCAAAATCCAAATGTATTTCTCAGAAGGTTCAAAGTCAAGTTGGGGATCATTATTTAATCAACCACTACCAGAGAAAGAAGAAAAAATAAATAGAAGTCTGTTCCTGAAAGCTCTTTTTTGCTTTGAGGTTATCATTTGATTTTTTTATGATAATAAAATTGTGATTTTTTATATCAAGGGTTGTGATATATATTCTTTTTATACAAAAATCTAGCTACACTAAAAATCTAGCTACATGTTTAGTTGAACACTTTAAAAAATTGGCATGGCAAGGTAGAATTAGGCATGTGTAACACGTCCCCGAACGCCCCGGGAGGGTTAAGTCCCGTTCTGTTCATTTTGGGGCTCACTACAGTTCGGACTCCCTTTTGTTTTGTTGCGGTTCTAAATCTGAACCAAAGAGTCCAACTCTGGCAAATCGTTTTGAAGAAAAACAGATTGTTGAAAAAGTAGTGCCAAACATGGACTGCTTTGCCAGATTACAGAGTCGCCACCTAAATATTTTAAAATGGGGAATTTAGGAAACCCTGACTCGGTGCCGAAGGCCACGTGTCCGTCATCACCAAATGTCTCGGCTCGGGAGCTTGGGTACGATCGGGGAAGGTCAGCTATGAGCACCCCCTTTCGCCCGGTCGGAAGACCGGCCTCTACTAACCGTGATATCCGATTTTGAAAACGTTATGTGTTCTTATCCCAATTATTAGCCTAGAATTACTATGTTATGCGCACAGCAAACAAATATAGACTAGATCGCCTAATTTGGAAACAAACATTGCATATCCGTTCATTTTGAAAATGCTTTAGAATTTGCTACTCGCAAGTAGGCTAAAACACGGATTTCAATGAGTTTTCCCAACTCGAGCAATCCAACCTCCACCCACAGGCATTCAAACATTTTATCTCACATAAGCACTTAGCCGCATGGTAAGCATACTGTCATGGCAACATTCACACGCATGCGATATGCTAAAGCGTAAAATACTTACATCGTACTCCGAGCCAAAACAGAAGCTTATCAGAAATCCATGCATGGACCTAAGCATACTGAAATGTCTAATGCAACACATGCAAAGTTGTAATCTAGACAGGCTCGGCTATCCTAGACATGGCATGTGAAATGCTACAACTATCACGTATTCAATTTGGAATTGAAAGTACGATGCAATTTGTATGATGTGCCGAGCCCGGTGCATGTCAACAAATGCATGGATGCACGCATGCATTGCATAAGGTATGCTAAAATAAATATGCCCTAATCTACCATCGTAAGCAGGTAAATAAAAGGGAAGAAAGAAGTGGGGGTTGGAAGACATACACACACTCACCCACACTTATTACAATTGCGCCCTCACTCGGAGGGACCAAAATAATAATACAGTCCAAAAATAAATGAATAAATATTACAAATTCTAATTACTGAATAAATAAATGTGAAATAAAAGGGGGGCCACAGCCCCTCGCCTCGGGATGTGCGAATGATGCATGCTCGATGTCCGCCTTGCCCGGGAACCCGCACCATGCCTCTGTTCCCTCTGCTTTTGCTGCCCTGCCTCTCTGGAAAATTGCCAGAGTCCTGGGACACCTTCCACATACCCTGAATATTACCACCGGCTGAAGGGTTGGACCATCGGCTGCAGGGTTTGGCCACCGGCTGCAATTGAGATTATCGGTACAAAAAGTGTGCCGGTCGGCACTGAAGAGTGCCGGTCGGCACTAAATTCCTGCAGGAGACAGTTTTGACAGCAGCAGACAGCAACAGAGCATGGTATGGAATTTTGGGACAAATGTATGCACGGACACACTCCCTATCATGCAATGGACTCAAGGGAGCATGGCCCTCGACCCCCGGGCCACCAATCACGCATTTCAATGCATGATGGCCCAAGAAGCCAAAGTGTGCAACTTCAATGTGGAATGAAATGCACATAAACAAACAAAGAGCTCAACCTCTATCATACTCAATTCAAGAGGTAAAGCATGCATGTCAAAATGCAACCTAAGCATGCAATCTAACATGCAATATGAACATGCAATGTGCGAATGCTAGTATGCAAACAACCATACAAGGCAAGCATGCAAACTAAGCAAAAGGGATGGACTTAAACATGACTTGGGAAACCCTAAGTAGGCCCAAAACAGTGGCCATAATGCTAAGTATGAGGGCTAAGCACACATGCACACATACACATGCAAAGGTACCAACACTTAGGCATAATGAGGCAAGCTTTAAGCACACTTAAAGGAAGCTAAACATGAACAATTAGCATGCATTATAAGGCTCTGAAATCATGTTATAAAAGGTGCCAAACCAAGTAAACAAGACAAGTAGTGCATGCTACACGCTCACACACCTAAGGCTAGCAAGCCAAAATGCAAGGTGACTATATAAGGCATGTCATGGATGGCCTAAACAACTAGAAACAGATCTTATACATGGAAAAACAAGCACATTTCCAGTTTATGACCATCCACAAAAACAAAAGCAAGATAGGCTAACAAAGCATGCAAACTTACGGTAAATAAAAGAGATTACAAAGCAAGTGCATGATAGAGTTACCAAACATGGTTGAGCCCTTCTTAAATGTTGAAGAAGGGCTCAAAATGAGCCTACTTACAGTTTATTACATGCTCAAAAACAGATTATACACTAGCCAAATATACTATGTAAGAATCATGGCATACAAGGGGGTAAAGAGATAGGTACTAGATGCGATCACCAAACAGCAAGGGGTCCTCAATCAAACATGAAGAGGACCCCAAAATAAGACTATTTGAAGTTTAGGTCGGAGCCCAAAAGTGCTTGCAAGCAAGGCTTAGATATGAAGAAAAGGCTAGAAAGGGGAAGATGAAGACTTACCCTTGAAGACCAGCAAACCAGCACCTCTTGGACCAAGTTTAGGTGCTTCCAAGCTCTGAAGAACAGCCCCAAGTCGCTGGCATGGATGTTGGAGGTGTGTGCTATAGGTTGGTGAAGGAATGGCCCAAGAACTATGGAGTTTGGAGGTTGGATGAGAGAGATATATGGTTGTAGATATATATGTTAGATATATATATCTATTCTCTGGTTTTTTGCTTAGAAATTTCCAACCCCAATCAAAGGAGGAGAGGGCCTCCTTATATAAGCAAAGTAAAGCCAAGACTTAGTGGCTAAGTCATTCAAAAAGGGTCAAGGGGGGCCAAGGCTTACTCTAGAAGTTTGGACAGCTGGTAAGGCTTCTTGAGGAAGCCAAGACAAGGGGTCAAGGCTTCCCCAAGAACCTTGAGCAAGGGGTGCAAAGAAGGAGGCCAAAGGTGGTTAAAGGGTGCAAAATGGGCACATGTATGCACGTGGGTCGAGTTCTGTGCATCCCAGCTGGCACAGCTGGCATGCACCAAGCTTGGGGGTGCAAAGGGTTCAAACCGGCCAGCAAAAACGGTCATCGGCACAATAAATGGCCGGTCGGCACAATATAGTGCCGACTGCACTTTATTCTGGCCGGTCGGCACAATGGAGTGCCGGTGGGCAGCCAGTAAGGTCACCAAGTGCCGGTGGAAGTCCAGATTGAAGCCCCGGAAGTTAGCTTTTCAATGGCGTAAACCTTGCCTTAAAATTCCTCCTGTACAAAAAGTTATGCCCTTTTCCGTGAAGCCGCGCAGACTTGATCCAACCGGACTGATCCCCTGCTTTAACCAGTCATATCTCCTCCACCCGGACTTGGATGTAGGAGATTCTTGAACCAAAAATGAAGCCCCGGAAGTCTTATTTCAAATGGTGGTGGCCTCATAGGTAAATTCCAAGTGTGCAATTGAATAAGCCCGATTCAGTGAGGGCTGCTCGATTCGCTTCTACCCGGATTCATGTCGAACTTCTCCCAAACCTATTTTCTTCCCTCTTCTCCTCTTTTCTTGAACTCCAAACCCTTAAACAAAGTGTTTGGAAAGTTTTGCCTCTCTTCTTGCCAAAGAAACTGAACCTGTGGCCTGCACATCTCTCAACATCGACCAAAACATCAGTCGCGCCCAAGTCTTCGGGGCGGTCAAAAATGGGGTGTCTACAGTTGCCCCTCTTTGACAGAACTCGAAAGTCATAACAATGACGGGAGTGAATGTCAAAGCCCAGAGACGACCCATTTTTGACAAGGTCGAAGACTTGGACAAACACAAAATATAGATAGATAAATGGTTATGCCCGTAGGCTGCCTACGTATCCTTTTGCAAGGAATCAAACCAGCGTAGTTCAGGGGCAGGATGCAAAGTGATGCACAATGCAAGTGCATAACTTATGATCATGCAAAGGATGCTGTAATGAAGCAATTATAAATGCAACATTTTAAGCGAATGCTATGCAAGCAAGTAGACATGAACCAAACTACATCTCATGTAGAAAGGATGTAAGAGAATTATGCAATTCTTACGAACATGTGCGTTAGATACACAAAAGTGAACGAAGTGTGATGGATACACTAAGTGGACAAACATGTGTGATGGATACACCCAAGTGAAGAGAGTGTGATGGATACACTATATGAATAAAGTGTGATTGATACACTAAGCGAATACGTAATAGATATACTAAACGAATGTGTGTGATGGATACACAAAGGGAGCATGTGATAGATACAAAAAGTGAACGTGTGTGGTAGATACACAAAGTGAAGCGAGTGTGATGGATACACTATATGAAGCAAAGTGTGATGGATACACAAGGTGAGTGCAGTGTGATGGATGCACTGTATGAAGCAAAGTGTGATGGATACACAAGGTGAGCATAGTGTGATAGATGCATAAAGAGAAAGTGTGTGATTGATACACAAAGCGAGCGTGTGATTGATACACAAAGCGAAAGTGTGTGATGGATACACTATATGAACTAAGTGTGATTGATACACTAAATGAATGAAGTGAGCAAAGCGTGATGGATACGCAAAAGGCAAACACAAAGTGTGATAGATGCACTAAGTGAGCAAGTGTGATGGATACACAATAGGTGAACACGAAGTGTGATCGATGCACTTAGTGAACAAGGTATGATTGATATACAAAATGTGAACACGAAGTGTGATAGATGCACTTAGTGAACAGGAGTATGATTGATATACTAAAAGTGAACACGAAGTGTGATAGATGCACTCAGTGAACAGGAGTATGATTGATATACTAAAAATGAACACAAAGTGTGATAGATGCACTCAGTGAACAGGAGTATGATTGATATACTAAAAATGAACACAAAGTGTGATAGATGCACTTAGTGAACAGGAGTATGATTGATATACTAAGGGTGAACACGAAGTGTGATAGATGCACTTAGTGAACAAGTATGATTGATATACTAAAGGTGAACACAAAGTGTGATAGATGCACTTAGTGAACAGGAGTATGATGGATATACTAAAGGTGGACACGAAGTGTGATAGATGCACTCAGTGAACAGGAGTATGATTGATATACTAAAAGTGAACGCGAAGTGTGATAGATGCACTTAGTGAACAGGAGTATGATTGATATACTAAGGGTGAACACGAAGTGTGTGATTGATGCACTGAATGCAATGAAGTGTGTGATTGATACACTGAATGCAATGAAGTGTGTGATTGATACACTAAATGAGAATGAAATGTGATTGATACACTAAATGAGTATGTGTGTGATAGATACACAAAATGAGTGAAGTGTGATGAGAGTGTGATTGATACACTAAATAAACATGTGAGAGATACATGAAGCAAACGGAAGTAAATGAGGTGTGATGGATACACTAAAGTAATCATGTGACAGATACATGAGGTAAACAGAGTGTGATTGATACACAAAGCAAACATGTGATATGAGAGAAGAATGGTGTGATAGATACACAAAGTGAGTGAAATGTGATTGATACACTAAGGCAAATAAAGTGTGTTAGATACACTGAGTGAATGAAGTGTGATTGATACACTAAGGGAATGAGGTGTGTTAGATACACCATTCTGGCTTGAAGCAAACTTGGTCTTGAGCTTGAGGTAGAGGTACACTCATACTTCGGAGCATTGGCAAGGCCTGAAGAGGTACACACGGGATGTAGTCTCGGAACTTACTGAATTGAAACAAACTCAGATACCCGACGTTTTCCTCTTTTGCTTTTACTTTGCAGTCCGGAACCACATAGCTTCAAATAGGTCCTGGTTTTACTGTTCACACTTATCGGGGGTGGGCCCTGCAGTTTTATGAAAGAACGAATCTGTTTTGCACAAATGTGGAGAATGGCACGGCACTCTGAGCACAAGATGATTTGATTTCTTTTTTTTGAAATTAAGAAATGAGTTCTTAACCGGGTATTGAGCCTACGACTGAACACAGCGAAAAAGACTCAACAAACAAAAACAAAGGTAAACAACCTAAACACATCTATTGACACTCGAAACGACTCAAAACAAGAATCGAAACAGACAAAACAAAACACAAGACTCAAATGAGCACAGGGAGCCTGTTTCACCGGGTATTATTTCCCACCCTTTCTCATTTGTGATTCTCACATCACTCGGCCCTCAAGCTCTTGTTTTCTAAAAAAGCCCTTTTCTCACTTTTTCTCTCAGCGCATATCTCTCTATTCTTCAATCTCTCATTTTTCATCCCTCCCCAGAGTGGTTGGTGGATAGGCAAGAAGTTGCGGGCTCTTGCCCCTAGCATTCTACTAGATTCTCTTTCTTCTGCTCACAACAATGAACTTCCCCCACGGAGGGGTTGTGCCACAACTGGGTGTGTAGCAAATCTGCAGCTAACATCGGTTGATGGTGCCTTGCTGGGGAGTTTGGACGTGGTTAGATCTGTCCAGATGAGGAAGTGGAACATCTCGCCCCATTCCAATTTATGCTTCGTGCATGGCTTGATACCTCGCTGCTTAGAGGACGAGAGGGCTTTCAGCCCTTTTTGCTAACTTTAGTTGTGCCCTCTTCTGGCAGGTGGAGTGCCCTTCTTGGCAAGTATGTTGATGATGGGGAAAAGACAGAACACCTGACTCAACTGTGCCCCTAGTTCATCATTTTGACCATTTTTTATTTTGCTTTCTACTAAAACAATTTTGACCAACATGAGAGTTAGATTAACATGCTTGTGCAATTTTCTGATTTAAAATCATGCAAGTCACGCTATGAGCACTGAAAATTTTCCTTTTTTGGGTCCAAGAAAATGGTCCAGTTTTGGAAAATGAAATAATTTTCGAGAGAATTAGTCAACCTCAGTAAAAATTCTCAAAAACTGCTTTGCAAAGGGCCAATGCTCAACAAGCACGGAACCAACTCTTGAGATGCGCAACCTCGGATCCATAAGCAATGGAAAATTGCCCCTTGTCTGAAGGACACTGCATGGCAACGGAAAGTTGCCCCTTGTTTGAAGTGACACCGCGACGTTTTGAATGGCAACGGAAAGTTGCCCCTTGTTTGGACAGCATCGCAGCGTATTGAAATCAATCCTTCAGAGTGACGATCACAACCGAACTCTCGGATACAGAGAAGGCAAAGATGATCAAAACCATTTCATGGACACAATTGAATTTGAAGTGTTTTAGGGCTGGACTTCAGAGTGAAGTTGCCTACGTATCCCAAACATGGGAATCAAGCCTTACGTAGTTCGGGGTTAAGGTACACTCGGGTATTTAACCTCTCCTTTTTATGCTCTAACTTTTGCCAAGGCGCCTGTTGCAGGTTTTCGACCTTGCGAGCTTCTTTTTCTTTTCTTTCTTTTTCATTTTTTTCTCTCTTTTTTTTTTTTTTTTAGGCTCTAACTTTTGCCAAGGCGCCCGATGTGGTTTTCGACCTTGCGAGCTTCTTTTTCTTTTCTTTTCTTTTTCTTCTTCCTTTGTTCTTCTCTTTTTTTTCTGTATTTTTTTTTTCCTTTTGTATGTATTTTTTGCTTGCTCTAACTTTTGCCTGGGTCGCCCTTCCGGGTTTTCGGCCCAGCGAGCCTCTCAAAGGGTAAAAGTGTAGCAAGTCCATGCCAAATGGTTTTAGGGTTTTGATGCCATCCGTATCCCGGAGAGTGGCTGTTGATTCGCAAGAGAACTCATCTTCGGCTCTTCGGGCACATCTGACATCTTTGCCCCTAGTTTGAGGGGGGGCTTCTGATCTAGCTTCCCAAGCCTCTCTTGACGACATCTGATCTTCTTGATCTGACTTCGGTGCCTCTTGTTCGAGGGCTGCTTTGAATCTGGTCTCACAGGCCTCACGTTGTAGTTAACCGTTGAACATTCTGAGTTTGAGTCCAAGGTTCGTAAATGAGGGGTCGAGTCTCGAGACTGAGAGCGATCCTAGGCTGCACAATTTCAAGAGCGATTCCACACATGTCTTCGCAGGACCGCGCAAAACATTTTTTGAAAGTTTTTAAGAAAGCGACAAATCGCTCGCGCTGAAGACAGTGTAGGACCAATCTGGATCAAAGCTAGGGTCCTTCTCAGTACTCACACTAACAAGCATGATTTCATTCATTAAGGGCTTAGCACGCCTCTCTTTCTCTCAATTTGATCAAAGTTTTGCAAATCCCGAGGAATTCCTCCCTCTTCGTTTTCACCGCAGTGTTCAAAAAGGTTTTGAAAAACTTAGGTCAATGCAATAATTTCAAGGCACAGAAAAGACAGAGCTCTTATCAAATACTGTTATCTCATTTAGAATTTCTGGCACAACGAGCACATGGCAGATACAAACACAAGAGTTGTGAAAATCACTGTTGTTCCATTCAAATCTTCTGGTGTAACTGGCTCCAAGGCAGAAACAGACTCAAAAGAAAATGAAAAGACAAACACAAAACAAAATGGTGACGTCCGAGGTAACACCCCCGGAATCACCCGACCTCCGTACAACAGGACTGACCCGATACAACAAGACAGACCCTTAATCAAAAGACTGACTCAAAACAAAGAGACAGACTCTAAACAAAACAATAGAACTGGCTCAATACCCAAACCAGAAAGTACAAAAACTAGTATTTGCATACTGCTCAAAGCAGTGCATGCCAAACGCCACATCTGGAGTAAACTGAGTGTTGCCCGCAGGTGGTTTATCCCCCGATCACATTCATTCCAATCCAAGTTAACTGATCCAGTGACGATAGACCTTATTGAGCTGGTGCGGTGATGACATTGTTGTCAAACAAATCTTGTACATCATGGCGCAGACGAAAGCAGCTATCGGTCTCATGACCGGTTTGTTGATGGTACGCACAGTACTTAGTCCGGTCATGCTTTGAAGGGAGAGGATCAGGTAAAGGCCGTTGTTCCAATGGTTTCAGATGTCCTTTTCGGATTAAAACCTCTAGAGCCTTTGACAAAGGCATATGAAGTGGGGTGAAAACCCTCTTGACTCGAGGTGGATATTTGGTTTTCTGTGAGCTACTTCCGGACGCACCGGTGAAGGGTGGGGGGTAGCTGTTTTTGATGTGGTGGTGGTGACCATGCCCACGTCTGAAGTCCTAGCAGCGCTGCATCACCGCTGGTGGTCGCATTCGAACTGCGGGTAAATGCCCTCCTAGGCTGCTCCTTTTCCTGGTCAATAAGGCCTTGCTTTATAGCGTCCTCGATTTGTACCCCAATCTCATGGAGGTTTGCAAAGGTGGGTAGGGGGAGGACAATCATCTTCTGCATCAGCCTGGGTTGGAGATTGCGCACAATCATCCGTATCTGGTCCTTGTCGACCGGCCTGGTGGTCATCGAAGAAGCTTTGGCCCTCCAACGGGTTACAAAGTCAGAGAAGCCCTCTTTCGGCTCTTGCCTGGTTGTCTCAAGATCACGGGTTGTGATCTCGATCTGCGTATTGTATGAATATTGTGCGACGAAGGCCTCGGACATCTCCTCCCAGCTTCGTTTCACTGAGTCCTCTAATTTGGCATACCAGATGGCCGCGATACCCGACAGGGTCCTGCTAAATAGAGAGAGCTTCTGTAATCTTGTCAAGCCCATCGGGCGCAGAACATCTGAAAACAAACTCAGGTGGACCATGGGATCTCCTGACCCGTCAAAACGGTCAATGTGAGGCATCTTGAACCTGTCTGGCAATGTCACAGCTGTGTCCGTGTATCCATCTTCAATGTCAGGGATGGTCTTGACTCCCTAGGATTTCTTGAACAGCTTTTCAAGCTTGCTCAACTTCAGTGCTGTGGGATCCGTCTCGAACTCAAAGGGAGAGTCCGGTACATTGATAGGCGTGGGCGCCTTGGATAGTTGCGGTAGAATCGGGGGCGGAGCTGGCCCCGTTGGAAGGCCTGTATCCTCTTGGACATTTTGGACATTTGGCGTGTCCTCGGGTATCGGAACCCTTGGTGGAGAGGAGCCTGATGCGAAGCAGATGCCCGGCTTGCTGCTCTAACCTGGCAATTGTCTCTGCCTGTTGGGCTATGACCACAGCCTGTTGCTTGGTGAATTCAGATTGACGGACAGCATCTTGCTGCATGGCTTTCATACTATCCTGGAGTTGGCGCACCATCTCTTCCAAACTCGACATATTGCCTGGTCTAACTGAGCAACCGGTATATCTGTGCCTGCTGTAAGTTCGGAAATCTCTACCCAACTGCTCAAAGATCACTGATCTGGTAGCTGTGGTACTGGTGGTCTGTGCCTGACTAGCCTTCTCTGGCCCTGATTACCCTTGAACTGAGTCTCTGACCTGACAAAGTCTTATCAGTACAAATCCAATGTGCCCGGGAGATAGTGGAGCCTTCTGAAGCTATGGTTCCAAGACTACCTAGCAAAAGGGAAAACAGACAGCATCTCAGCTCAACTTCACCAAAACAGACACGAGCAAAGCTGAACGACTGTGTTCTATTACTGATCACTGTTCCACAAAATCACTGCCCCAAATTTGGATCTGATACCCGCAGATATGACTGATTCTCAAAATACTAATACTGGTGCCCGCAGGCCGGATACCTAGACTTGCAAACTGGTATATGCATTCCCTGTAGAGATACACTCTAAAAGCACATAGCATGTAAAAGAGAGCCAATACACCCCTATGTTGGGGTAGGGTTTCCCTGTCCTATTTCGTCAGGAGCTAGGGTTTCACTACGCACGCAGCGGTTTCAAACAACCTAACATCGGGTAAGCAACCTGTCCTAGTTTGGAATGGTCACTATGGATTCCGAATATGCACTAGGTCGAATGGTCGAAAAGGGTGCCCCGGTAAAACCGGGGTTTGTGTTCCCATACTGGCAGAGCCCGCAACCGGTCAGCCTTATGGTCATGCCTTGACAAGACAAGCCTCCAGCAAACCGCTCAGGAATAGCAGATGGCCAACACGGTGTCCTAGGCGCACCAATGCACATGCAATGCAAAGAAACACATAAGTGTAGTCAAAACAGGATATCATGAGTTCGAGTCAAGCTCTCTAAAATCCCCAGCAGAGTCGCCAGAAACTGTAACACGTCCCCGAACGCCCCGGGAGGGTTAAGTCCCGTTCTGTTCATTTGGGCTCACTACAGTTCGGACTCCCTTTGTTTTGTTGCGGTTCTAAATCTGAACCAAAGAGTCCAACTCTGGCAAATCGTTTTGAAGAAAAACAGATTTTTGAAAAAGTAGTGCCAAACATGGACTGCTTTGCCAGATTACAGAGTCGCCACCTAAATATTTTAAAATGGGGAATTTAGGAAACCCTGACTCGGTGCCGAAGGCCACGTGTCCGTCATCACCAAATGTCTCGGCTCGGGAGCTTGGGTACGATCGGGGAAGGTCAGCTATGAGCACCCCCTTTCCCGGTCGGAAGACCGGCCTCTACTAACCGTGATATCCGATTTTGAAAACGTATGTGTTCTTATCCAATTATTAGCCTAGAATTACTATGTTATGCGCACAGCAAACAAGTATAGACTAGATCGCCTAATTTGGAAATAAACATTGCATATCCGTTCATTTTGAAAATGCTTTAGAATTGCTACTCGCAAGTAGGCTAAAACACGGATTTCAATGAGTTTTCCCAACTCGAGCAATCCAACCTCCACCCACAGGCATTCAAACATTTTATCTCACATAAGCACTTAGCCGCATGGTAAGCATACTGTCATGGCAACATTCACACGCATGCGATATGCTAAAGCGTAAAATACTTACATCGTACTCCGAGCCAAAACAGAAGCTTATCAGAAATCCATGCATGGACCTAAGCATATTAATGTCTAATGCAACACATGCAAAGTTGTAATCTAGACAGGCTCGGCTATCCTAGACATGGCATGTGAAATGCTACAACTATCACGTATTCAATTTGGAATTGAAAGTACGATGCAGTTTGTATGATGTGCCGAGCCCGTGCATGTCAACAAATGCATGGATGCACGCATGCATTGCATAAGGTATGCTAAAATAAATATGCCCTAATCTACCATCGTAAGCAGGTAAATAAAAGGGAAGAAAGAAGTGGGGTTGGAAGACATACACACACTCACCCACACTTATTACAATTGCGCCCTCACTCGGAGGGACCAAAATAATAATACAGTCCAAAAATAAATGAATAAATATTACAAATTCTAATTACTGAATAAATAAATGTGAAATAAAAGGGGGGCCACAGCCCCTCGCCTCGGGATGTGCGAATGATGCATGCTCGATGTCCGCCTTGCCCGGGAACCCGCACCATGCCTCTGTTCCCTCTGCTTTTGCTGCCCTGCCTCTCTGGAAAATTGCCAGAGTCCTGGGACACCTTCCACATACCCTGAATATTACCACCGGCTGAAGGGTTGGACCATCGGCTGCAGGGTTTGGCCACCGGCTGCAATTGAGATTATCGGCACAAAAAGTGTGCCGGTCGGCACTGAAGAGTGCCGGTCGGCACTAAATTCCTGCAGGAGACAGTTTTGACAGCAGCAGACAGCAACAGAGCATGGTATGGAATTTTGGGACAAATGTATGCACGGACACACTCCCTATCATGCAATGGACTCAAGGGAGCATGGCCCTCGACCCCCGGGCCACCAATCACGCATTTCAATGCATGATGGCCCAAGAAGCCAAAGTGTGCAACTTCAATGTGGAATGAAATGCACATAAACAAACAAAGAGCTCAACCTCTATCATACTCAATTCAAGAGGTAAAGCATGCATGTCAAAATGCAACCTAAGCATGCAATCTAACATGCAATATGAACATGCAATGTGCGAATGCTAGTATGCAAACAACCATACAAGGCAAGCATGCAAACTAAGCAAAAGGGATGGACTTAAACATGACTTGGGCAACCCTAAGTAGGCCCAAAACAGTGGCCATAATGCTAAGTATGAGGGCTAAGCACACATGCACACATACACATGCAAAGGTACCAACACTTAGGCATAATGAGGCAAGCTTTAAGCACACTTAAAGGAAGCTAAACATGAACAATTAGCATGCATTATAAGGCTCTGAAATCATGTTATAAAAGGTGCCAAACCAAGTAAACAAGACAAGTAGTGCATGCTACACGCTCACACACCTAAGGCTAGCAAGCCAAAATGCAAGGTGACTATATAAGGCATGTCATGGATGGCCTAAACAACTAGAAACAGATCTTATACATGGAAAAACAAGCACATTTCCAGTTTATGACCATCCACAAAAACAAAAGCAAGATAGGCTAACAAAGCATGCAAACTTACGGTAAATAAAAGAGATTACAAAGCAAGTGCATGATAGAGTTACCAAACATGGTTGAGCCCTTCTTAAATGTTGAAGAAGGGCTCAAAATGAGCCTACTTACAGTTTATTACATGCTCAAAAACAGATTATACACTAGCCAAATATACTATGTAAGAATCATGGCATACAAGGGGGTAAAGAGATAGGTACTAGATGCGATCACCAAACAGCAAGGGGTCCTCAATCAAACATGAAGAGGACCCCAAAATAAGACTATTTGAAGTTTAGGTCGGAGCCCAAAAGTGCTTGCAAGCAAGGCTTAGATATGAAGCAAGAAAAGGCTAGAAAGGGGAAGATGAAGACTTACCCTTGAAGACCAGCAAACCAGCACCTCTTGGACCAAGTTTAGGTGCTCCCAAGCTCTGAAGAACAGCCCCAAGTCGCTGGCATGGATGTGGAGGTGTTGTGCTATAGGTTGGTGAAGGAATGGCCAAGAACTATGGAGTTTGGAGGTTGGATGAGAGATATATGGTTGTAGATATATATGTTAGATATATATATCTATTCTCTGGTTTTTTGCTTAGAAATTTCCAACCCCAATCAAAGGAGGAGAGGGCCTCCTTATATAAGCAAAGTAAAGCCAAGACTTAGTGGCTAAGTCTTTCAAAAAGGGTCAAGGGGGGCCAAGGCTTACTCTAGAAGTTTGGACAGCTGGTAAGGCTTCTTGAGGAAGCCAAGACAAGGGGTCAAGGCTTCCCCAAGAAGCCTTGAGCAAGGGGTGCAAAGAAGGAGGCCAAAGGTGGTTAAAGGGTGCAAAATGGGCACATGTATGCACGTGGGTCGAGTTCTGTGCATCCCAGCTGGCACAGCTGGCATGCACCAAGCTTGGGGGGTGCAAAGGGTTCAAACCGGCCAGCAAAAACGGTCATCGGCACAATAAATGGCCGGTCGGCACAATATAGTGCCGACCTGCACTTTATTCTGGCCGGTCGGCACAATGGAGTGCCGGTGGGCAGCCGGTAAGGTCACCAAGTGCCGGTGGAAGTCCAGATTAAAGCCCCGGAAGTTAGCTTTCCAATGGCGCAAACCTTGCCTTAAAATTTCTCCTGTACAAAAAGTTATGCCCTTTTCCGTGAAGCCGCGCAGACTTGATCCAACCGGACTGATCCCCTGCTTTAACCAGTCATATCTCCTCCACCCGGACTTGGATGTAGGAGATTCTTGAACCAAAATGAAGCCCCGGAAGTCTTCTTTCAAATGGTGGTGGCCTCATAGGTAAATTCCAAGTGTGCAATTGAATAAGCCCGATTCAGCGAGGGCTGCTCGATTCGCTTCTACCCGGATTCATGTCGAACTTCTCCCAAACCTATTTTCTTCCCTCTTCTCCTCTTTTCTTGAACTCAAACCCTTAAACAAAGTGTTTGGAAAGTTTTGCCTCTCTTCTTGCCAAAGAAACTGAACCTGTGGCCTGCACATCTCTCAACATCGACAAAAACATCAGTCGCGCCCAAGTCTTCGGGGCGGTCAAAAATGGGATGTCTACAGCATGAAGTCAATAAAATCTGTGACGCATGAAGTCAAGAACTTTGTCATGTTGTTATCACAATTGCTACCTTGTCTTGATCTACTAGAATTACGCATGAAGTCAAAAAAATTTAATATTTGGTGCATTCATGGTATTAATTATACTTAATAAAGTAAAAAAAAAAAATTAAACATCTCAATTACAAATTAAAATAAATTTATATAATATTTATTAATATTCTATTTATTTAATATTTAAAAGTTCTAGTAAACAAATTAAATAAAATTTATAATTCAGATTTAATATTCTTATTATTTAGTAAATAATTCAAAAGGGCAAAATAGTCTTTTAAACATTTATCCTTCTCCATAATATCCCAAACAAACATGGGATTCAATAGAATAGTCCAATCCAGACCTCTAATCCCATGACTAAACAAACATAGGATACAAATCTAATCCGACCAAATAGTCCAGGGACAATGTATCCCAGGACTAACAGTCCGATGGATTACAATCCCCCCTTATCCAGTCCGTCCAAACAAACGCACCCTAAGTGGAATATAGCTTAGGAGGCAAGCTAGCTAGGTTCCGAGGCTACCCTCAACTTTGTGACTTCAATAATATGATACTTAGAGTGTTTTGGAAAGTTAGTAAAAAATTGACTTTTGATTTTTTACCAAACTTTTTAATTTTTTGGAAAGTGATTTGAGAAGTTGGTAAAAAGTTAAATTTTTGCTTTTTAGTTTAATATTTATTTATGGTGTCAAATCAAATTAAAATGACCAAAATACCCTTACCCAACATAAGAAATTTATTTTTTTATCATAGGGCCTAATTTGTAATTTCACACTTGCGTTTTTGGCCCTTCCCAAACTAAATTTGTTGCGTTTTTGGCCACTTGTGTTTTTGAAAAATAATAAAAAACGTGGCTTTTTATGGCCCTTCCCAAAACGGCACTTAAGTTTCGTTTGGCATTGATTACGGTAGTCAATTTTTTTTGTATTGGAATTTTTTTATCTTGACTTTTTTAGCCTTATTTGGTTTTTGTTTTTGGATTTTTTTGACTTTGGTGAGAGAACAAGTATAATAATTATGGTTTGGATGTGACGTTTTGTCTTATTAACTTATATAGTCTATTTTGTCTTTTTATACTTTTTTAATCCCATAATATTTATCAAACGAGAACTTTATATTTATTTTTATAGCAAAATGAATATAATCGTATTAACAGTGTAGGTCCTATTTAGGATAAACGTAAATTTTGTATACTTTTTTTTAAAAAATTGTCACTATATTTATCGTCACGAGTCTCATGACTTGACAAAAATGACAAATATGGCCGAATTAGCTTTACTTTTTTTAAAAAAATTGTCAGTATATTTATTGTCATGAGTCTCATGACTTGACAAAAATGACAAATATGGCCGAATTAGCTAAAGGGCATGCACAAAGGGATTGGAGAACCAAGAGCCAAAAAATGAGGTCTTCGGTCTTCAATTCAATGGATTGGACACCCCATTATGAAATATTAATTGTTAGGTACAGTGTTTTACTTGTGGTTCATAATTCATTTAAATTAAGCTAATGTACTTGACCAAAATAATAATAATAATAATAATAATATAACCTAAATTATTCAACACCAAGATGGCTATATATATATGCAACTATCATTGCTCATAACATATTGAGAGTAAAATGGCCAACTGGAACTTCTGGTTGTGCTTTGCATTGATCTTGTACTCGGTGACGAGGTCTGATGCTCGGACTCTGAATCCATTAGTGAAGAAGAGAAGGGAGCTAAGTGTACGGTATCAGGCAGTGCTCGAAGAAGCTCAAGAAATGTACCATTTTAGGTTGAGAAATGATGGATTGAGCAAAATCTGGGACGAGTCCAAGCGAGTTAGTCCTGGGGGACCGGACCCAAAGCATCACTGAAAAAAACTAAGAAGGGATCAGTCTATATCAATTTCTGTATCATCACTGTTTTAAATAACGATATTGGGACACGTATTAGTGCTAATATTTTCCCATATTAACTAATAATATATTGTAGAATGTCAGTAGCAAAATTGACATGTATTATTCGATATTTAAAACTATGATTGGTATGAATCAGAGTAATGTTAGAAATCTACACATTTGACTCACAAATTTACTGACAATAATGTGGTAAGGAAATAGGCCCTGAATGATGAGATATATAACAAATCAAAAATTAATATCTATCCTGACATATCATTGTGAGTAGAATTGTGAAATTTTTTTGAGATGTTAAACATTTTCAGCATAAGTCACATCTTGAAATGATTCTAATTATGCTGCTGCTGCTGGTTTTCATGTTTGATGATGGATATGGCATTAGCTTTTTTAGTTGGTTTTTTTGGTTGAGATTTTTTTAGTTTGGAACTAAAAAGTTCATTTGAAAACAGGTTATTTTAGTAATTTTTTGACTTTTTATAAAAAGATGTGCAGAAAAGTAGAGAGGTAATGTGACAGCTTTTAGTAACTTTTTGGCTAAAATAGCCACTCCCCAAACGAGTTAATTTAGTTTTTTTAATTTTTTTGACTTTTGTGATAGAAAAAGTGAAATGATTCTGATTTGAATGCGATATTTTGTCTTATTGACTTATTTAACCTATTTTGTCTTTTGTAATTTTTTAGCCTAACTAAATTAGCCAAACGAAAGTTGTGGTTCAAGTGCAATCACAAGTGACATGTTTTCTTATGTTAATAATGGAAATCTCCACGTTGGATTGGACCGTATACATTTTGCTTTGTGGGGTCTATAAGTCCTATATGGATAATTTAAATTATCCATGTTAGAGAACTCTCCAAACAGATCATTTATATAAAAAATTAAATTGATTGGATATCAGTAATTACTTAATTAGATCATATTTGTTTAAAAAATAAAGACAAATGTGATTCAATTGAGTGGTTCCGATATTCAATAAACTTGATTTTATATATGAATAACCTATTTAATAAGCCTTACAAAATAAACAACTTAAATTGTTTGAGATACATGAAGTCCATGTAAGCTTGACCATGAACAACTGACTACATATTCTCTGATGAATGAATCTCTCAAGTTTGTTATGACAACTTAAACTTGACTGACATTTTCTAGCTGGCAAAACATAGCCAAGCTTAGGACTGTGCAAAATATCGTTCAATCCGTTAAAATCGCATTGATTCGCATCAATTCACACTGCTTTAATCGCTAATCGCGGTTCAAACTTTAAAATTTAAGATCTGCCAATCGAAACGTTCCGTTCCGCTATAATTAATACATACATATTTTTTAACTTCTAATGAAATATCAATGTAAAAACGAGTGTGAAAGAGATTTAAGATATGAAATTTATTAAAAATTAGCGGTTTTATATATGAAACATATTATGTAAAATTACTTTGTATTATATATCTAAAAAATATTATACAAATTAGTGTTATATATTATGTAAATGTATGATAATTGGTTAGAATATTTTTCAATCCGCCAAAAACCGTCCAAAGTGTAATTTATCAATTTGCTAATCTGCTAACCCGTTATTCAGTTTGTAATGTTACTCTCAAATTGCCTGAATTGTACTGCGCTCTTGAGTTGGGCTTGAGAACTTGTGGGGATTGTGGGGTCCACCATAAGTTCTGTTTCGACAATCCAAATCGTTTATTTTGTAGGGCCTCATGTATATCATTTATAGAAAAGAACTTTAAATTGATCAAACAATCGTAATATTTTCATTTTATGGTGTTTGTCTAAAAAAAATGAATGATCTATTTTCACAAACATTTTTATCATCAATTTTTTGAAGACAAACATGATAAAATAAAATGGTATGATTACTGTTGGATCATTGATTTTTTCAAATTTACTATATTGCTCTCGCCCAACCTAAAAAAAAAAGGTACAATTTGAAGGAATTTCATCCAAAAAAAAAACCATCAAATTTTAATATAAATTTTTTTAAGAGACTTGCTCTAATAGTGTATATGTTGTTTTTAGTGTAATTTATTTTTAGGGTATGATATGATCGTGTGCATCTAATAATATATGTTTGCAATTTCATTAAATTGAGTAATGTTATACAAATAAAAAAGTTATACATAATTTTTATATATAATTATGTGATTTCATATTAAAACAAAATACTATTAAAGATGAATTTATTTACAATAATGGTAATGTTATCATTCTTGTCAAATTTTTTTTGTATGAATTTTATATATAAATATAATTTCTTAATTGGGTAAGGTACATGGCAAAAAATCATTTCAATGCAAATTATAAAATCCAAACTGGGTCACCAGTCCTAGCCCTGTCGAATTTTCAAGGCTTCACAAGTGTTCAAACTTGAGAGTAAAACCCAACATTACCCACTCTCAGAATTTTAAAACCTCCCTCCTTAACAAAATTCACTGCCCAAGAAGAGCGCGCTCTTTTTTTTTTCCTATTCGAAGCTATGTCTGACATTTCAGAATTCAAAACCCAAAAGCACAAACAAAAAAACAAATGGGGAATTCTTTAGGATGCAATTTGGGTAGATTCGATTGAGTTGGGAAGTTGTTCAAGTCCAGTTCAAGTTATGTCGAGACTTACTCAGGCCTATCAAAGCCTGAATTATAACCTGAGGTTGCCTACACAAGCTCGACCCGAGTTAAATCCGAATTGCTCAAGTTACCTGAATTGTCCGAATTGTAAACGAATTTTAAATTTTTTTTTGCATTATTAAATTATTAAAATTTGACTCTATTTACAATTTTTTTTTATTATAGAAAATCATTAATACTATCAAAATAAAAAATTTATATAATGTAAGAGAAATGTCGCTATAGTAATATTTATAATTTATAAGTGAAAAAAAAAGAAGTAAGATTTTATGTTATTTGTATATATAATATATATTCAATATGATTTAATAATCTAAATTACTTTAATATCATGTAGTGGTTAATAATTTATATGTATATTTAATATATATATATATATATATATATATATATATTTATAATTTGGGCTTCAGGTTATTCGAATTGTTTGACGTCTTTGTTCAAACCTGTCTAAATTTAATTTGGATTTATGAATTTTTGTCCAACCCATACCAAATTTGAAAATATTTTGTTCAAACTGGATTTGGGTTGCTCGAGTTGAACCCGCTCAAATTCCACCCCTATAAATCTCCGCCTCTCTCCCTGAAATGAAAATTGAAAACATCCTCCAAAACAAGTTTGGAAAGTGAGTTTTTATGTAGGTTTTTTTAGTTGTAGGATATTATTGGATAAATTTTTTTTGGTGTTTGGAAAGATAGTTGGGTTTTTTTTGTGATTGAATGCGATGTTTATAAGAGAAAAAGTAAAATGATTATAGGATTGGAGGTAATATTTTGTTTGGATTTATTTTTTTTAGTTTTACAAAAAATTTGTCTTTTAGTGCAAAAAATCAAAAAAAACCCAACCCACAAACTTCCCAAACACCACCTCGCAGATCCTAAATCCCCAATCTCCCCTCCAAAACACCCAATCTCCCCTCCAAAACAACCCTACAAAATACCTCATCTTTTCCCCCTCCATTGCACACCTCTCTCTCTCTCTCTCTCACACACACACACACACACACACACACACAGAACTCAATGCGAAGCACCGGATGAGGAGAGCTGAGATTGACTCTGACTTCTTCTCAACGCAGAACAGCACAGCTCTTGTTTCTCTAAGGAAATGTTTTAGATAGTCCACAAATTAGCTTTCGTTTATCATTCAAATCAAAAGTTTATTGTATCCTTTTTTGCTTTTCTTTTTTTTCATTTTCATTTTCTTTCTGGGTTTTTGATTGAGTAAACAGTAATTGGGTGTATTCCCTTCAAATCAATATCTATATATATATATACAGAGACCATTCAAAGGGTAGCTTGGTGATTTAGTTTGGTAATTTTTATCGGCTCTTTGTAACTATGGTTCAGTGGGATTGGGGTAAAAATTTATGGCTAAAATTTGTTTAATTGGCTTGACAGAGTGTTTAAAAATAAGATTTAAAATTTTAAGTTCGAATAATTCTAAAAGTGATTTTGAGTTTGGGTCACTCTAAGAATAAGTCGGTCCAAATATTTAATTATAAAAAAAAGAAGCTCTTATGTGATATGAAGAAGCAATTATTCATTACTTTATAGACATTGATGTGATAATGCCACAAATTAATCCAAGTCAATGTCACATGAGGTATGAAATAATTTTTCTATACGAAAATGTGGGGCTTAATGTGGGTTTAACAATAGTATTAATTTTATTATTTAAATGCGTCCCAAGGGTTACACAATAATCATTGCTGGTTAGAACAATAGTCATTGCTGGTTAGAACATACCTTGAGCTTGGTGCAATTGACGGGCCAATATGAGCACTAAAGAACCTAATTCCAATTTGAGATTTTTTTTTATATATAAGTTTATAGATAAAAAGATACATAGACAATGATCCATAGACAATGCGTAACAAAAATAAAGGCTATTATATAAATCAAGCAAACAAACTTATCTCAACAAGATTCTAACATAATGTGGGTGTTTGGGAAATGAGTTTTTATGTAGATTTTAGTAGATGTAGGTTTTTATGAGATAAAAATTTTTTAGTGTTTGGGAAGATAGTTGAGTTTTTATGTGGTTGGATGTGATATTTGTGAGAGAAAAGTGAAATGATTATGGGGTTGGATGTGATATTTTGTTTGGATGTGTTTTTTTTTGGTTTTGCAAAACTTTTGTCTTTTAGTAAAAAAAATGAGAAAAAAATTTGGGAACAAAGTTCCCAAACTTGCGTATTAAGGGTTTTTTGGAAAGCACATAAATAATTTGGTTATTGGTTTATTGATTTATTTCAATAATATTATCTCTTTATTTTTTTATACATTTTTTTTTGTAATAAATAATAAAAAAAAAGTCAAAATTATAAAACAGCTTATAAGTGAGTATTTTAAAATTATTAAATAATTAATAGAAAGTAGTATTTTTGCTATGGATATGAAAACTTTAAGATGTGTTGTAATGGTTTGATCAATCAAGAGAAAATCTAAAGCTAGACTTAAATTTCACATTTGATGAAAAGTACGCACTAAAATTCGTATGTCAAGGAAGTTAAACTAATTACAATTAGTAGAAAGTAAAAGGATCAAAGAAACTAACAAAAATGCAACAATCAAAAAGGAGAAAATAATAAAATCATAGATTCATAAAATGCTAGAAAGATACATATAAAATATGTTATTACAATAAGTAAATAAATAAAGAAATTTAGTTTGTGATAGACTGAGAGATGTGTTTAACTGTTTTAAAGTTACGTTTTCTCCTATTATGAAAGTATTGACGACGATGACGATAATAATTTAAAAATTGAATACAATTTGTTTATAATTCTCTCTCTTCTGATATTGAAGTCCAACCGAAGGATAAGAACTAAATCACCAACCAAAATTACGCAATGTGCGCTTAGGTTGTGAAGGCGTTGCTAATAGGACAATGTAAACCAAGAAAATGTCTCTATCTCAACCTGCCGCGGCGTCACTCATCATGGCACTCACTGGCTAGCTAGGTAGGTCAACCCTTGATTCCAATTTGACAAATCCTATCGAGGATGGCATTGCCCTTCCCTTAAACTTTAGTTTTTTCTATGAACTAAGTTAATATTTGGTGTTAATTAACTCAGTTGTCTCTTTAATCAAGTTCATATAAAGAATCAAAATTATTTGTAACATGAAGTCCCTCGCTTGTCCTAGACTGGATTAGACCTCATGCTATGTTTGAATATTGGATTTTGGTACAAATTTGTGGAAGGAAAAAAAAAAAAAAAAGAGGAGAAATGTAAATGACATATAAATGATTTTTCTCTCCACATTTTTTTTTAAACAAAGCTCTATTAAAATTCAAAATTCAAATGCAACAACTCCATTTAAGATTCAAAATAGGTGGAAAGCATGCTAGTCCCACTCAATCCCTCTCAGTTAATTAAAAAAGTATTTTACCTTTGTGTTGTACTAAATAATGTAGCACCATTATATACAAACTAAGGTAGTTTTGGAAGCGTTTACTTTGGGGAAGCCAACCGAGATCAACAAAATTTAATAAAGACAAATTTTCCTTTTGCACTTTTTTATATAACTGGGATGAACTAACACACTGCCGCATTTTATCCCAAGTAGAATGTTGTGAATCCACTACAAGAAATCTTGTTAGGTCAAAGGACAATTTTTACCTTATTTGTCATAAATAAGGTTTTTATTTTTTATTTTATTTTATTTTATTTGTTAAGCTATTGTACGTATGATCCCTGTATAGTTCTTGTAGTTTGTATCATTTTAACTTTTTAATTTTTTGTAACATGTCAATTTAGTTTAATTGATAAATTCATCAAGAAATTAGATAGAAATCAAGGATAAAATAGTGAATTTAAATTTATATTTCTCACATTGAAATTTTTATCTTTTCTCTCATTTTTTTTTGTCTATCATATCAACAGTTTTGTAGAAGTGACACTTTAGATTTTTGCAAGCAATTTTGTAATAACTATGTTGTATCCTGAAAATGAATTGCTTTGAGCTCTTTAGCAAAGTCTTTTGAGTTGGAAAAATTAAAGATAGTGACTCTAATGTGCCTCAAAGTTACACCTGTTTTCCTAATTCCAATGATTTTATATTGTACTTCCGTAACATGTTGCACACACATTTTCTTTCCACTTTTTTCATATCATTTGATGTGGCACATTTACAAATATTAAATATCAATAAGCCTTGTGCAGAACGCATTGCACCATTGCTATGGCAATGCATGATAAAAGTTATTAAGTGAATTTTCATTTTTTTAAGTAGATTAGAGTGGGAGGGGGAGTTAAACCTTTAACTTCTTAGTGAGGTACATAAATCCTTGCCACTAGCCTAGACTTGGGAATTGATCTCTAGTAATGATACATTTTTTTTCTCACCTTTGCCTCTTATTGATTTATTCTTCTGTACTGTGTACATTTTTGTCTACATCAATGTCGGAAAAAAAGAAGTGGATTCTATTGTTGGACAGCTGCATTGGCTATATTATGAAGCGACTAAACAATGGTTATTCTTGTTTTACATCATAAGCTTTTCTTGAAGAGCCAAAAGAGACGCACTCTTTCATACCCTACATTGCAAAGTGGAATATAGCTTAGAAGGCAAGCTGGGTTCCGAGGCTACCCTCGACTTTGTGACTTCAATAATATGATACATAAGCTTCGTTTGGCATTGGCTACAGTAGCCAACTTTTTTGTATTGAAACTTTTTTAGGTTGATTTTTTTAATCTCGTTGGTTTTTTTTTTTTTGATTTTTTTGACTTTTGTGAGAGAGTAAGTGTAATGATTATGGTTTGGATATGACATTTTGACTTCTTTTGGGTACATGGTTTTTAGCCATTTTTGTGGGTTTGTAGCAAAATTAAAAAGTTGGTTTTTTTGTATTTAAAGACATTTGGGAAGTTAGTTTTCAGCCACTGGTGAAATTACAATTTTATCCTTCATGGGTTAAAATGTTCTACATAGGTGAAGTTGTAAATATTTTAAATTGAATGGGGGTAGTTTGGTCATTTTATTGTGATTTGACATTATAAACAAATATTAATAAAAAAAGTCAAAAGTAATTTTTTACTAACTTCTCAAATCATTTGTCTAAAAAAGCCAAAAACTTGATTAAAAGTTAAAAAGCCACTTTTTATCATCTTCCCAAAACACTCCTTTGTTTTATTGGTTTATATAGCCTATTTTGTCTTTTTGTACTTTTTTAGTCCCAAAATATTTACCAAATGAGAACTTATTTTATATTTATTTTTATAGAAAAATGAAGATAAAACTATTGAGAGTGTAGGTCGTATTCTGTATACTTTTTTAAAAAAAAATTGTCACTATATTTATTGTCTTGAGTCTCATGACTTGACAAAAATGACAAATTGGAGAACCAAGAGCAAAAAAATGAGGCCTTCGATTCAATGAATTGGACACCCCATTATGAAATATTAATTGTTAGGTACAGTGTTTTACTTGTGGTTCATAATTCATTTAAATTCAGCTATGTACTTGACCAAAATAATAAAAATAACAATAATATAACCTAAATTCAACACCAAGATGGCTATATATATATGCAACTATCATTGCTCATAACATATTGAGAGTAAAATGGTCAACTGGAGCTTCTGGTTGTGCTTTGCATTGATCTTGTACTCGGTGACGAGGTCTGATGCTTGGACTTTGAATCCATTAGTGAAGAAGAGAAGGGAGCTAAGTGTACGGTACCGGACAGTGCTCGAAGAAGCTCAAGAAATGTACCATTTTAGGTTGAGAAATGATGAATTGAGCAAAATCTGGGACGGGTCCAAGCGAGTTAGTCCCGGAGGACCGGATCCAAAGCATCACTGAAAAAGACCAAGAAGGGATCATTCTGTATCAATTTCTGTATCTTCACTGTTTTAAATAGTGATATAAGGACACGTATCAGTATTGACGAAACAGTGCTAATATTATCTCATATTGACTAATAATATATTGTAGAATGTCAATATCAAAATTGACATGTATTATTCGATATTTAAAACTTTGATCGGTATGAATAAGAGTAATGTTAGAAACCCACACATTTGATCCACAAATTTACTCACAATGGTGTGGTAAAGAAATTAGGCCCTAAATGATTAAATGTATAACAAATCAAAATTAATACTATTCTATATTGTTATGAGTAAAATTGTAAATTTTTTTTAAGATCTCAAACATTTTCCGCATGAGTCACATGGTGAAATGATTCTTAATGCTTCTCCTGGTTTTCATGTTTGATGATGGGTTTAGTAGTAGCCAATTAATTAGGTGCAAGCACAAGTGACATGTTTTCTTACGTTAATAGTGGAATTCTCCATGTTGATTGGACCGTATACATTTTGCTTTCTGATCCATTACAGGTTTTATGTCGATAATTTAAATTATTTATGTTGGAGAACTCTCTAAACAGATCATATATATAAAAAATTAAGTTGATTGGATATCAGTAGTTACTTAATTAGATTACATTTGTTTAAAAAATAAATACAAATGTGATTCGATTAAGTGGTTCCCGATATCCGATTAACTTGATTTTATGTATGAATAACCTATTTAATGAGCTTTACAAAATGAACAACTTAAATTGTTGAGTTGAGTTCGAAATAGTTCCACAATAGGCCGAACTGAACCATCCAATTGAGACGCAACTGAGGAGGATTTAGTCCCTACTGGAAATATACGACTTGCATGGTTAGAAAATTAAAATTAGAAAATGTTAATTGATGTGTCATGTAATAATAAAAGGGTTGGTCTTTTCTTAAATTTAAATTTAAATTTGAAAAAATTTTAGGGGCACATAAGTTCCATCATAGGTTTTATTTTAATGATTCAAATTGTTCATTTTGTAGGGCCCTTAGGATATATCATCCATGTAAAAAATTAGATTAATTTGATAATCAAAACATTTTTATTTTATCTCATTTATTTTTAAAAAATAGACAAAATAATTTAAAAAATAGAATATCAATTTTTTTTATTAGTGACAAACACAATAAAAAAATGTTACGATTAAAATATGACGGGTTAAAATATATATAATAAAAAAAAAGATGAGTAATTTTATTTGGGATCTTGGTTCTTTCCAAGAGGGAGAGATGCTCAATTTAGTTACTATTATGTTTTGGGTAAATTACTTTACCTCCTTTGACATTTTTGATAATTATAAAAATCTCTCTTATCGTTTTAATAATTACATTAATCTCTCTTATTTTTGAAATTATTATCAAAATTCTACCATTATTAATCTATTTAACAGAATTTGTTGATGTCATACGTTATAATACCAAAAATAACAAAATTGGCCATTAGTTACTTTATTTATTCAAATGAGAAATTTCACTCATATCCCTTAAAGTTTTGCATATATATTATCAAAGACCCATACATATTTTATTATTATTTAATAAAATTCTTAAATTTAATGCAATATTAAATAAAACCCTTAAGTTGTTCAGACATTATTAAATCATTTAATAGAATTTTTTTTTTAATTTTCATTGATAAAATACTTAAAAATAAACAATCTCTCTAAAATTAATGTTAGATAACATCCTGTGGGGAAGTGGTTTGGAAATACTCTTCAGATCCTGGGGGACGCTCGTGATCCTCAGCTAGTCACCTGAAAAGGAATGAACACTCCGGTCGGGGGTACCAGAATTAGCACTCCGACGGATAAGTTAGTATCTACTCTCTTGATTACTTGTATCTTAAGTTAAGTATACTATTTCTCACATACCTTTCTCTGACTGAAGATCCTGTATTTATAGTATTATCTTTGGGCCTTAGGGCCTGGCCCATCCCTGATCCTTTATATGTACTTCTACTTGGCCTTTGTTCTACTGGTTGGAATGCCGGCCATTTTATTCGGCTCTTCAATTGACTAGGATTAATGCCGATAGAGGTTATGTTCTGGACCGGACTGGTCCATTCGTTTCTATTGATCCAAGGAAATTCGGCTCCCAAAATTGCCCCCCAAACACCTCACCAGCATCAGTTAGTCGGCGTGTTTGGCTTCTAGCCTGGGAAGTCAAAAAATTCGGCGGTTAATCCTCTTCCCAATGCGTGTCAGAACGCGTACACGTTTTTTGGTCATTGTAACGATTTCCCGTCCCTTCGTACACTGCCTCCATTTAATGTGATTTGAAATTGTCTCTTCGAGTGTATGTTCTGAATACCCAAAGATATCTAGCTCGCCTTCTAGTGCAACTCCTTCACTTTGCGGCTTCTGTAACTCCTTGTTTCTTGTTTTTCCCTTCGTCTCCTGTAAGTTTTCTTCTCCTTCACTTTTGTTCCCGCTTTCTTGTTTGCTCTTAGTTTTCCATAACCCTTGGGTTGGCCAAAATGGCAAAACAACTGAAGGAGCTCCTTTCAGCGGATTGAATCTCCGGCTTTCGATGCCATTTTTCCATCCTCGATGACGTCCATCTGTCACTTTTGGCAGACAGCACCACTGATATGGAGACGGATGATAAGAGCATAATCGTCTTTCCTCTCCTATCAATTGCTGAGGGCGGAGTCTGCTTTCCTCTTCACTCATTTTTGAGGGTTGTTATTCGATACTGGGGTCTAATCCCTTCCCAGCCCAACGTGAATTTCTTTCGCATCATAATGGAAATTGTAGAGCTAAATCGGCGTCTTAGGATTAACTTAGGTATACCCGCCATTCGGCACTGTTATGTCCTAGCCAAATCTACTGGCCGGCTAGGACGCTACTTTCTTAGAGCTAAGGATATTGATCATCACTTAGTGACTATGCTTGCCAGCTCTGGCAAGCGTGTCGATGACGTGATGGTTGTTGTCTGCGGCAATTGGGAATTTGGTGAAGGTGAAGATCGCCTAGACCCTGTGCCAAGGCGAAAAGGCGAACCAGGTGGTCGATTAGATCACTTTTGTTTATGTTATTTCCATATTTGTATTCGGCACTATATACATCTAATCGTTTTGTTTATGCAGGCAGCGACTTGAAGAGAGTGTTAATTTCAGACGACGACGTTGTGCTTGCAGAAATTAAAACCGTGCTGCAATTCGTCGGCCGTCCAAACCTTCAAAAACAAGAGAGGGCGGCCCACATTCTCCTGCGGTACGAGCCGACTTACACGACATTCTCGGCGGCAGACAACATTCCGATCCCGCGAGGCGACAACCATCTTACAGCCCTCATCTTCCCCAGCTTAAAAAACTTGAGACAGATTGGTTTAGAAACATCCGATTTTGAACACGTAGAACAAGCGGCCGAACCAATCGCCAAAGACCCGGACCAGTTGGCAGCGGAAGTTGACGAAGCTATTAACTCGGTCTTTGAGGAAACTGGATTGAACTCGTTTGACCCTCCGTCCACATTAGGCCGAGGGGACGCCTTCGAAGATATTTTTACAAATTTCGGAGACCTTCCCGGCGCTGATTCTGAGGATATGGCTGGGGAAAGTCTTACGCAGTTGGCGCGAAAGAAAAATGCTGAACGCATGGCCGCCCGACAGAAAGCCGAGGCCACCCGTTCTGGACCTGCCTCGAGTGAATCTTCTGAACCCATTATTGTAGAAGAAACGACTCAAGTTCATGCGGCCGAGACAGAGAAGGATGCCGAGCGTCCGTTACAGAAGAATGGCCAATTTTAGAAGATCGGGGAGAAAAACGTACTGCCAAGAGCGAGGCCGACTCCTAGGAGGGCCCCGTTGATAAACGGCCACGCTTAGAGGAGTCGGGTGTGGTTGCTCCTTTTGTTGTTGAACCAAAGATAAAAAACATGCCGATCTTCTCTGAAGCGTCGGCTTTAAAAGATCCAGCTGTGGCGCTGAGCTTGGCTGCCTCGGTCTCCTTACCGGCTGACAAGGCAACCTTTCGTGCCAAGCCGGATTTGGTAGCAATAGCATTAGCTGCCCAGTCGGCCCTTCTGGTATGTGACTTGATCTTAACTCCTTATTTGGTTTGGTTTGCATACGGTATTTCTTGGTATGTGACGATCCCAACTTGTTTTTCAGACGGTTGGAAGAATAGCCGAACTAGGCCGCCGCCAGCATGATGCCATTGAAAGAATTGGCCGCTTGAAGTCGGAAGTCGAAGGTGAGAGGAGCAGGGCCGAGTTCGAGGCAGCGAGAGCTACAATGGAAAGTGCACGAGCCGAAGCTGAGAAGGAGAGGGCTCGGACTGCTGACTAGCTCAGATCCAACGCCGAGGAGAGGGCAAACGCGAGTGAGGAATCGCTCAAGTTAGCCAAGGAGGCGCTTGCCAAGCTAGAGGCCGAATTGGAAGAGTTGAAGAAGGCTAAGGAAAAAGCCGACTCCGAGGCTTCCGTGGCGTTCGAGGCTTGGAAGAGCGCCGCCCTTGAAAACTATGTAGAAGAAGTCTCCAAATTCGAGAATCGGGGATTCAAACACAGCTGGCTCAAAGCCCTTACTGCTACTGGAGTTACATTGGCCATGCCAATTCCATACGAGCAAGTGGACGTTGAGCCGCTTGAGTCTGATCCCGAGGCTTGATTTGGGAGACATTTTAGTTTTGTTAGGTATTTTCAATTTCAACGTATGTTTTTGTAAACATGTTTTGTTTTCTTAGTAGACAACTATTTGCTTGGGGTAATCTTCATGTATAAAATGATGACTATGCTGTATTCAATTTATGAATGAATATTTCCCTTACCTTGCGTTATTTCCTATATTTAATTGTGGTTATCAATGAAGATTACTGTTTTGTTTTTGGTATTTTGGGTAAAACTATTGCTGTCTGTCGCGCGGTAGACAAACGTTCGTGTGCACTTGCCGATTAGATAACTAAGGGTTAATAAATGTGATCAGATTAATAAATGTGATCTTGCCGAATATCATTAGTTCGTGGGGCTTAGGTATTTGGCCGATCAGATTAATAAATCTAGCCTTGCCCCAGCCAATGTATGAACTCCAAAAGCCGAATATCATTAGTTCATGGAGTGGCTGCGGCACAAATCGGTCGGCATTGGGCTTAGGTATTTGGCCGATCAGATAAATAAATCTGCCCTTGCCCCAACCGATGTATGAACTCCAAAAGTCGAATATCATTTCCAGATCGGAATAAAGCAATAATGCTAAATATTGGTGGTTGCTGGAGTGCGCGCATTGATGATGTCGCCTCGGGAGTGGGGTGCACTCCTGAGTGATTAAAAAGGGGTTGAGAGATTCCTTCTGGGTTTCATAAAGCGACTCGATTCTGCTCGTCTTTCGTGGCCGAAAAAATGTGAATGTCAACCACACTTTTTTTTAATAGTAAGGGAGAAGGTAGGACTTTGGCGGAGCTGGACTCATCAATGAATCGAGGTGGCGAGCCTCCCCGTACGGGAGATGGGCCATCTGCAAAGCATGAGAGGCGCCACTCTCTGCATTGACGAAGCAGGTCACCAAGGAAGGAGAAGCGCCAGTGGGGGAGCTCTCCTCGTTCGCGAAGTGAGACCAGCGGACCACCACGCTCATTGAACTTTTCTGTTTTTGTTGGGAACAGACTGATGACAGAAGTGGATTCCATCATCCGGGACCCGAACGTGGCGGTCGAATTTGCACGATAGATTTTTCCGTCGAAAGTACAGCAGTTGGCGGTTGGTCGACCTGACTTCAAGGTGTTTCGAGAGGGCGTTCATGGGGCGGTGAAAGGGTTGTACACCGCCTACGAAATCGGCATGCGCCTTCGTGCTGCGCGACGAGAAATAGAGAAGAAGGATGAACGCATTCGAAGCTTGGAAGCTCGCGCGGAAGCGGCTTAGCGCGAGCTAAGGAAGGTCAAGGCCACTCAGACATAACCAGCTGGATAGACTAACCCAATCTTGGAAGAAAGGGTGACCCAGCGGCTTATCAGTACTACACTTGCCGATTGCGATATGGCGAGCATGTTTGCAATAGAGTCCGTGAAGGGGAGGGCCTATGAGAAAGGCTTCCATGAAGGCCGGAAAGTAGGGATACAGAAGACCAGGGAAAAGCTCGCCGAGGAAGTTTGCTGATGTAAAAATTGTGGATTTAAGCACAGTTGGATCAAGGCACTTCAAGCCGAGGAAGCTCTCCAAGCAGCGGGTGTTGATTCGGTGTTGCCACTATACCAACATGATCACTTCCCCTTTTCTGCCTTCGAAGTCGAGAAGAGTGACGACGAGGGAGACGCCAGACAAAAATAGACATTGTAATGCTCAAATGCAGATTGCGTGCAAGATTATGTAATTATTGTCTAATTAAATAAAATGTTTTACTTTAAATGTTTGTATTTCATTCTGAATTTTTACATGCATAATTAGGCATCTCATTTTGAATGTTGGCATGTTTTGTTTTGTTCATGCTGTTGGACCGGCCCAAGTTAACTAAGCATTTCATTTTGAATGTTTATATGCTTTGATGTGTAAATGGCTTTTGGCGGTTCAACTTAACGGAGCATTCCACTTTGATGTGCAAATGTTTTGTTTTGTATGTTAACCTTCGTCGTGAAGGGCGCTCCGAATTCGGAATATTATTCGGTCCATGAGCGTCATGCACCGATGGGGCTCCGAATTCGGAGACTTTATTTGGCCAGTCGAATCCAGAGGCTTAACCGGCTGAAAGGCGTCATGCGCCGATGGCGCTCCAAATTCGGAGTCTTATTCGGCTCAAAGACGTCATGCGTTAATCGTGATATCCACGAAAGGTGCTCCGAACTCGGAGTCCTATTCAGTCCAAAGGCATCATGCGCTGATGGGGCTCCGAATCCAGAGACTGCCCAATCGTGATATCCACGAAGGGCGCTCCGAATTTGGAGACTTCATCGGTCCAAAGGCGTCATGCGCCGATGGGGAGGCTTTATCGGCCCAAAGGCGTCATGCACCGATGGGGCTCCGAATCCGGAGATTTTATTTGGCAATCGTGATATCCACGAAGGGCGCTCCGAATCCGGAGGCTTTATCGGCCTAAAGGCGTCATGTGCCGATGGGGCTCCGAATCCGGAGATTTTATTTGGCCAATCGTGATATCCACAAAAGGTGCTCCGAATCCGGAGGCTTTATCGACCTAAAGGCGTCATGCGCCGATGGGGAGGCTTTATCGGCCTAAAGGCGTCATGCGCCGATGGGGCTCCGAATCCGGAGACTTTATTTGGCCAATCGTGATATCCACAAAAGGCGCTCCGAATCCGGAGGCTTTATCGGCCCAAAGGCGTCATGCGCCGATGGGGCTCCGAATCCGGAGACTTTATTTGGCCAATTGTGATATCCACGAAGAGCGCTCCGAATCCGGAGGCTTTAATCGGAACACTTTTGAACTGGATTTCGCAGTGAGTAAATAGGATTCTTTGCATTACAAAACTGGAATGTGTACATGGTGAGCCATTCAAAACTAGTATCATTCCCCACAGGTCGGGTTTAATGATAGAATTTACACAAGTGCGTTGAATTCCAAGGCCGTGGTAGACTCCTTCCAGACATGTCTTTGAGTCGATATGCCCCTACTCCCGCGATCGAATCGACCTGATAGGGGCCGTCCCAGTTAGGACCCAATTTTCCATCAGCCGGTTTCCTGGCAGCTGAGAGTACTTTCTTCAGAACCAACTCTCCTGGTGTGTAGCGGCGCAGCTGAACACGTTGATTATACGACTTAGCAAGCTGCTGCTGCTGATACCACACCATGGATGCAAGGGCACGGTCTCTTCGTTCTTCAATCAGAATCAAATCCAAGGCTAGCATCATGTCATTTTGGCCCATATCAAAAACTTTCGATTTCAAGGTTGGGAGGCCGATCTCCAAGGGTATGATTGCCTAGGTTCCAAAGCATAAAGCAAACGGCGTTTCCCCAGTAGATCGCCTCACGTAGTTCGATGAGCCCACAACACACTCGGCAATTCTTCGACCCATTTGCCTTTAGCTTTCTCCAACCTTTTCTTGATGCCGTCTAAGATGGATTTGTTAGAGGCTTCAGCTTGACCATTGCTTTATGGATAAGTCAGCGTGGAAAAGTAAGGCCCGATACCATACTTGCTGCATAACTCTCGGTAGACGCCACAATCAAACTGGGTGCCGTTGTCTGAAATGAGTGCTCTTGGAATGCCGAATCGTGTTATGATATTTCCCCAAATGAAACGCTTCACGTCAGTATCTTGGATGTACGTTAGTGCCTCCGCTTCCACCTATTTTGTAAAATAATCTGTCGCGACAATCAAAAATCGCTTGTTACCTGGGGCACGAGGCAGTGGTTCGACGATGTCAAGTCGCCATTGGACGAACGGCCAAGGACTGGTTATGGAGCTTAACTCTTCAGCAGGCAGGTGGGTTAAAGGAGAGAACTTCTGGCACTGTTCACACTTTTTCACGTAACATTCGGCATCGGCTCTCATTGTCAGCCAGTAATGCCCCTGTGTCACGGCTTGATGAGCCAAAGAGCACCCGCTAGAATGGGCGCCACAATTACCTTCATGTACTTCAGTCAGAAGCTCTTCGACTTTGTCTGGATGCACGCATTCCAAGTATGGACTAGAATGAAATTTTTGTAAAGCTTTCCTTACAGATCCAAGTAGTATCACAGGGCTTTGTTTCGTAGCTTGTGCGCTTCTTTCTTGTCCTCTGGGAGCTGTTTGGAAGACAGGAATGTAGCAATGGGATCCATCCAACTCGGTCCAAATTCTATAACATTGACCTGGACTTCCTCCGAAGGGCCAATGCTCGGCTCCGGGATGAAACCTACTTCGATGGTCTGTTTAATTTCTGAGTTAATGGCGGAGGTTAAGCAAGCCAGGGCATCTGCATGTGTGTTCTGATCACGTGTTATCTGATTCAATTCATAATGGTCAAATTTTGCTAGCAAGGAGTTAGCCGTTTTCATGTAAGCCGCCATACGGTCATTTCTTGCCGCGTACTCCCCCTTTAGCTCATTGATCACCAGTTTTGAATCGCAAAATACAAGCAAACACCGAGCACCTAGAAGATGTGCATTACGCAACCGCTTAGAAGGGCTTCATATTCCGCTTCGTTATTTGATGCTTCGAAGCCGAGCTTGACGGCCTGCTCAATTATTGCGCCATCGGGAGCCATGATTACTACTCCGGCTCCACTGCCTCGTTGATTGGATGATCCATTACAGTACAACTGCCAAATGTCCCCAACATAAATTCTCCAGTTCGGCTTAGGTCAAATTTCATCAGACTTGAAGTCGGTAAGACCCCCTGTGAATTCGGCAACAAAGTCGGCAAACACCTGTCCCTTGATTGAAGTTCTAGGTAGAAACTGAATATCGTACTAGCCGAGTTCAAGAGCCCACTTTGAAACGCGTCCTGATGCTTCTGCACTTCGTAGTACTGATCGGAGGGGGCAATCTGTTAGCACCCCGATGCTATGCCCCTAGAAGTAATGCATCAGTTTTCTTGCTGCCATGACAAGGGCCAGAATGAGTTTTTCCAACGGAAGGTAGCGTGTTTCGGCGTCAACCATTGCCTTGCTCACATAATACACTGGCCGCTGCTCCCCCAGTTCTTCCTTTATCAGTACGGCACTGACGGCCCGGTCGGAAACTGCCAGATACAAAATGAGCGGATCACCGGCCGAAGGTGTTGTCAAGAGTGGAACTGATCGGAGGTAGGTCTTGAGGCCGTTGAAAGCAGCTTCGCACTCGGCGGACCATTCAAAAGCCTTGCCTTGCCGTAGTGTATGAAAGAATTGTCGGTAGCGGTCCGTGGAATGACTGATGAAGCTGTTGAGTGCGGCGGCCATCCCCATTAACTTCTGAACTTCCTTGACCGATCGAGGGGAGCCGAGTTCTAGGATTGTTGTGATTTGCCTTGGGTTGGCTTCGATTCCTCGGTGGTTGACAATGTAACCCAAGAATTTGCCTGAGCCAATCCCAAACGTACATTTGGAAGCGTTCAGCTTTATTCTATATTTACGTAGAATGCCGAATGTCTCTTCCAGATCGGCTATATGATTCTGCTCTTCCTTGGACTTGACAACCATATCGTCAATGTACACTTCCATAGTGTGGCCGAGTTGCTCCTTGAACATGGCAGTGACTAGTCTTTGGTAAGTTGCCCCTGTATTCTTTAGCCCAAAAGGCATAACCTTGTAGCAGTAGGTTCCTCTTGGGGTGAGGAATGCAGTTTTGTCTTGGTCCTCCGGATGTATGGCGATTTGATGGTAGCCTCTGTAAGCATCGAGGAAGCTCATACGTTGATGGCGTGCCGTCGTATCTACAAGTTGATCAATTCTGGGTAGGGGAAAACAATCCTTGGGGCAGGCTTTGTTTAGGTCCGTGAAATCGACGCACACCCGCCAAGTCCCATTTTTCTTCTTCATAACCACCGTAGTAGAGAGCCATGTAGGGTAGGTCACTTCCCTGATTGCCCCAGCGTTAAGCAACCTGTTAACCTCCTCGACAACGGCGGCAGTGTGCTTTGCGGCTGACCGCCAGCTTTTTTGAATGATCGGTTTGCATTTAGGGTCAACATTCAAACGGTGCTGTGAAACGAATGGATCTATATCCGGCATCTCGTATGGAGTCCACGCAAAGACATCAAGGTTGTTGAGCAGGAAAGAAATTAGCTGCTGTCTGTCGGCTTGATTCAGGGAGGCGCCGACCATGAAGAACTTGTCTGTCATGACCCAAACCCGCCCCTATGGGTTTAGCATCGCAACCGGCCAGTAATCCCTAATTACCGAAGGCCTACTTAATAGTAATGACAGTAATACAGAGTAAAGGGGCTGTCGGAAGCCAAACAGTAAATAAAAGATGTCCAATGAGCTGTGAAAACCTGAATGCAAAAAGACTTTATGCACAAGCCACATTGATAAACACAACATATATATACATACGTCATACACACAAACATCCAGGTTAGGGACAAAATCCCTAACTATCACTGTACAATCAAGTCTTACTCAGCTATTACAAAGCAGAGACAAAAAGGGTGGATCTGAAACACCCCAAAACAGCCGTGGCTTGAACACACTCGGAATCTCGAAGTGAGGCACAATGGTTGGCTCGACAAAACAAGAGCTTAACTTGATGCTCCTAGCATCGGTCTGGTGCTTGGACACCTACATATAAATATAAACAGTGAGCTAAAGCCCAGTGAATAACATATGCGTAAAGGGGTTAAGAATGAATGTCCTTTCAGTAATTAAAACGGTCATTTGCATCGGTAAATCAATTATTCAATCAGTGGCTCATATTACATGCCATAACAGCTATTTAGAAACCATAATAGTCATATGTGGTACATTCAATAGAAAAACAGTACAGTAGGTCTTAACAGACCGAACAGTCAGTTGATGGCCATCATAACAGTAAACAGTAGTAGTTCCAAACATGGGAACTGATAGAGATCTCTGTAACAGTAGCAGTAACAGTAAGTTGCTATGGATGCCACGAATACAGTTTATAAATAGGACAAACATTCATTCAGTGAGTAATGTCATTTCAGAAAATGGTACAGTCAATCATTCAGAAATAATTATAATTGAACGTATTTTTACAACATTGTTACTCATAGAGCACTGGGCTATAGGCAAGCTAATGAGCGTCCTCGGATGCCAATCCTACACAGTTGCAGAACGAACACACACTAAGTTACACACTTGGGATTAATAACTTAGCCCCTTAACTCGACTCGGTGTGGTTCTATAACATTATTCTCATTAAAATGCCTTAAACTTGGCCTAGGAATGCCTAGGATGGAATGAGGATGCAAAAATGCACTTTAAAACACTTTTCAAAATTTGTTGAAAATAGGGGTCTCGCTCGAGCGTGGCTTTCTACGCTCGAGCGAGCTTTCCAAAACAGAGGGGTCACTCGAGCGTGGATTTCCTCGCTCGAGCGGTCTGTAAAAATGCAAAAAGTACTAGATGTTGAAAATCCTCGCTCGAGCGTGAGACACAGCTCTTTGCTCGAGCGTAGGTCTCGTCGCTCGAGCGTGCGTCTGCGTGCACCAAAAACCTGAGAGCTTGCAATTTACGCTCGAGCCAGCATTCCGTCGCTCGAGCGAAGCCCTGAACAAAACGATGGTCGCTCGAGCGTGGAATCCTTCGCTCGAGTGTGGAAGCCAAACTCTGGAATTCCCAGATTTGCTCCCAAAGCTCAAACCAAGGATTAAACTTATCAAAACTCAACCTTTTGGGCCCATTTTCTGGAAAACACTTGGAAACTCATACTACAACAATTTGTAAAATCAAGCCCAAAGGTAAGCCAATTGAACAAAATTTCAAGAAACTTTCATGAATTATGTAAGAACATAACATGCATGAGTCTCCAAGAACTCCAATGCTCCAAAACATAACCAAATGCAAGTTTGAACTCTAAAACATGGTGAATTCATGGACTACAATCAAAATATGCACTTGCATGTAAGAATTTCATGAAAAACAACTTCAAAATGCTATGATATGAACATGCATGCACACATTGCTACTTAATTCAACTCTTTAGGCTATAACTTGACTCTAATCTCCAATATTACCATGAATCATGCAAGAAACAACTCAAATTCATGTTCAAGAGGGTGAGTTTCCTACCTTAGGTCTTGGATTCCAAGTGTGCTAGCTCAATTTTGCCAATTCTCTTCAATTTCTCTAAGTTCAAGCAAGAATTCTAGATGAATTCAATTTTTTCTCCCAACTCTCTCTCTCTCACGTTTGGTCTAGAAGATGAAGTGAAGAATGATGCTAAACAAATGTAAAGGGTGAGAGAAGTAGTGGCCTTGTATCAAACCACTCAATGGCAATTTGGTAGTAAATGCAAACTAATGTAATTTAACATTATTTAATCTAATTAATCATTCCAAATCAAATTTTAATTAAACCTATCATAAAATCACATAAATCCTAATTAGCATAAAATACTAATCAATTTCTGAATCGGTCGCCGATAAGGCCTTCAATTTGCAATTCGAAATTAAAAACATGAACAGATCGTTTAATGACAAACAGATAGAAATGCATTTAAAACAATACACTCATGCAGTCAAATTAGGATTTCATTCTAATCAATTACTTATCATGCTCAAACACAGTTTAACATTAATTAGAGGTGAGGGTTGTTACAGTCTTCCCTCCTTAAAAGAGTTTGGTTCTCCAAACTCGGATTACCTTCATTTTGGAAGAATACTGGATTCAGGGGGAACAATTCAGGATATCTTTTCATCATATCGTCTTCCATTTCCCAAGTGGCATAAATGCCACCATGGTTTTGCCAGTCCGCTTTCACTAACGGAATTTCTTTATTCCTCAACTTCTTGATTCGTCGGTTTACAATCTGAATAGGCCGCTCTTCATAAGTGTAGTCATCGCTCAGTACAACACGGGTAGGTTCAATGACATGGAAGGGATCCCAGAGATAATCCCTCAACATTGAAATATGGAAGACATTACGCATATGCTCCATTTCAGGAGGAAGCACTACTTGATACGCCACCGGATTAATCTTTTCAATGATCTCATACGGTTCGACATATCTCGGTGCTAGCTTACCCTTGACTCCAAAGCGAGTCTGCCCTTTCATTGGTGTCACTTTAACAAAAACATGGTCACCCACTTCATATTCCCTGTCTCACCTTTGGACATCCGCATAACTTTTTTTCGGCTTTGTGCGGTTTTCAGTCTTGTTGAATCAGTTTACACCTTTTTCGTGTTTCATGTACAATCTCGGCCCAAGCAAAGGCCCATCTCCAACTTCTGCCCAGCAAATAGGAGATCGACATTTTCTGCCATATAAAGCCTCGAAAGGCACCATACCAATGCTCAAGTGAAAACTGTTGTTGTAGGCGAATTCAGCCAAAGGTAAATGATTTTCCCAATTTCCTTGGAAATCAAGAACACACATACGCAGTAAATCTTCCAGAGTTTGGATTGTTCTCTCTGACTGGCCATCTGTCTGAGGGTGGTATGCACTACTCAGTCTCAATTCGGTACCCAATGCTATCTGCAGACTTTGCCAGAATCTCGATGTAAACTTTGAGTCCCTATCAGAAACAATGGACACAAGCACTCCATGCAATCTAAATCTCAGCAATATAAATTGTAGCCAACTTGTTCGCATTATAAATTGTTTTGACAAGTAAGAAGTGAGCAGATTTAGTCATCTATTAACAATAACCCAAATTGAGTCCATACCTTTACTGGAGTGGGTAATTCAACAATGAAATCCATAGTAAATTGTTTCCATTTCCACTCCGGTATTGGTAAAGCTGAAGTAAGCCTGCGGGTCGTTTGATGTTCAGCTTTGACTTGTTGGCAATGTAACATTTTGACACAAACTCAGCAATCTCTTTTTCATTCCCGGCCACCAGAAATTAAGTTTCAAGTCTTGGTACATTTTGTATTTCCCGGGTGGATGGAAAGTTTTGAATTGTGGCCTTCCTGCAAAATTCGTCTTTTCAGTTCAGAATCATTCGGTACACACACCTTCCCTGAAACTTCAACACATTGTTTTCAAATTAAAGTCCGGCCTTGGTTTGGACTCATTCCTCAATGACCTTTCTCAGAAAGTCATCTTGGTGTTGTTTCTCTTTAATCTCCTCAATAAGTGCTGGTTGAGCAGAAATAGCAGCCAATGTTCCACCTTGTTCTCGCAAACAATCTCAACTTCAAATTTTTCAAGATCACATAGCAGTTCTTTCTGTCCGTTGAGTAAACAGGCCAATTCCTAATTGATTTCGACTCAGTGCATCAGCAACGGTGTTGGCTTTCCCGGATGGTACAAAATTGCAGTCACAGTCTTTTATCAGTTCTAACCATCTCCGCTGCCTTCATATTCAACTCTTTCTGTGTAAAGAAGTATTTCAAGCTCTTGTGATCGGTGTACACCTCACATGTAGCCCCATATAGGTAGTGGCGCCAAATTTTCAATGCAAATACCACTGCGGCAAGTTCCAAATCATGAGTAGGGTAGTTCTTTTCATGTGGCCTCAGTTGTCGGAAAGCATATGCAATAACTTACCATTTTGCATTAAAACACATCCCAAACCCTTATAAGAAGCATCACTAAAAATAGTAAATCCATCTATACCTGAGGGTAGGGTAAGATCGGTGCAGTCATGAGTCGAGTCTTTAAACTCTCTTGAAAGCTGATTCTCTTTGATCGGTTCAGTCAAATGATATCCCCTTTTGAGTCAATTGAGTCAATGGTAGAGCAATTTTGGAAAAATCTTTCACAAACCTTCTGTAGTACCTGGCTAAGCCTAAGAAACTTCGAATTTCAGTAACATTAGTCGGTCTAGGCCAATTTACCACTGCTTCAATCTTCTGTGGGTCAACTGAATGCCATCCTTACTAAATCACATGTCCCAAAAACATAACATTATCAAGCCAAAATTCACACTTTATCAGTTTTAGCATACAGTTTCTGTTCTCTTAAGGTCTGTAAGGCAATGTTCAAATGACGTTCATGTTCGTCCTTACTCTTGGAATAAATCAAAATGTCATCTATAAAAACAAACTACAAATTCATCGAGGAATGGTTTGAAAACTTTTGTTCATAAGGTCCATAAATGCAGCAGGCGCTTAGTAACTCTGAAAGGCATAACAAGAATTCATAATGTCGTACCTCGTTCGGAGACAGTCTTTTCAATGTCCTCTAGTTTGACTTTCAACTGGTGGTATCCGGATCTAAAGTCAATTTTGAGAAAACCTGAAGCACCCTGTAACTGGTCAAATAAATCATCAATACGAGGCAGTGGGTATTTGTTTTTCACTATTACCTTGTTAGTTCACGTAGTCAATGCAGAGTCTCAGTGAGCCGTCTTTCTTTTTTTCACAAATAGAAATTGGTGCGCCCTACAGTGAAGTACTGGGCCTGATGAACTTCTTATCTAACTTCTTGCAGTTGAATTTTCAGTTCTTTCAATTCGGTAGGTGCCATTCTGTACGGAGCTTAGAAAACTGGCTGTGTGCCCAGTAATACTTCGATAGTGAACTCAATCTCCCTATCAATCAAATCCTCCTGGCAAATCATCTGGAAAAACATCTGGGAATTCTCTGACTATAGGAATAC